>PVKP010005855.1:49706-86816 GCA_004027715.1 Plecturocebus donacophilus
AAAAAAAAAAAAAAAAAAAAAAAAAAAAAAAAAAAAAAAAAAAAAAAAAAAAAAAAAAAAAAAAAAAAAAAAAAAAAAAAAAAAAAAAAAAAAAAAAAAAAAAAAAAAAAAAAAAAAAAAAAAAAAAAAAAAAAAAAAAAAAGAAAGAAAGAAAAGAAAAGAAAAAGAAAATTACAGGCCAATATCTCTGATGATTAGTGATGCAAAAATCCTCAACAACTACTAGCAAACCAAATTCAGCAATACATTAATAAGATCATTCTCATAACCAAAAGGGATATATGGCAACCGTGCAAGGATGGTTCCACATACATCATGCATCATATCAACAGAATAAAGGACAAAAAATATATGATTATTTTACTTGATGCTGAAAGAGCATTTGCTAAAATTCAGACTCTCTGCATGATTAAAAAAAAATCCTCAAAAAACTGGGTACAGAAGGAACATCCCTCAACATAATAAAAGCTATATGCAGCAGACCCACATCTGCTATAATACTGAATGGGGAAAAACTGAAAGCATTTCCTCTAAGATCTGCAACATGGCAAAAATGCCCGCTGTCACCACTGTTATTCAATATACTACTGGAAGTCCTAGCTAGAGCAGTCAGACAAGAGAAAGATTTAAAGGGCATCCACACTGGAAAGGAAGAAGTCAAATTGTTCTTGTTTGCAGATGATATGATGTTGTATCTGGCAAAAAGCTAAAGACTCCACCAAAAAGCTATTAGAATTGATAAGCAAATTCAGTAAAGTAGCAGGATACAAAATCAACATACAAAATTCAGTAGCATTTCTACATACCAACAGTGAACAATCTGAAAAAGAAAGAAAAAAGTAGTCCTATTTATAATAGCCACAGAGAAAATTACATACCCAGGAATTAACTTAAAGAAGTAAAAGATCTCTGTAATGAAAACTATAAAGCTGATGAAAGAAACTGAAGAGGACACCAAAAAATGGAAAGTTATTCCATGTTCATGGGTTGAAAAAATCAATATTGTTAAAATGTCTATACTACCCAAAGGAATCTACAGATTCAATGCAATCCCTATCAAAACACCAATAACATTCTTCACAGAAATAGAAAAAAATAATAATAAAATATATCTGGAACCACAAAAGACCCAGAATAACCAAAGCTATCCTAAGGAAAAAGAATAAAACTGGAGTAATCACACTACCTGACTTCAAAATATATTACAGAGCTATGGTAGCTAATACAGCATGATACTGGCATAAAAACGGACACATAGACCAAAGGAACAGAATAGAGAACATAGAAATAAATCTGTACGCCTCCAGTGAACTCATTTTTGACAAAGGTGTCAAGAACACGCACTCAGGAAAAGACAGTCTCTTTAAGAAATGGTGCTGGGAAACTGGATATTTATATGTAGAAGAATGAAACTAGACCCCTATCTCTTGCCATACAAAAATCAAATCACAGTGGGTTAAAAACTGTAATCTAGGACCTCAGACCTATGTAACCATTACAATGATAACATTGAGGAAACTCTCCAGGACATTGGTCTGTGCAAAAATTTCTTGAGTAATATCTCATAAGCACAAGCAACCATAGCAAAAATGGACAAATGGGATTACAGATTTAAAAGATTCTGCACAGCCAAGGAACAATCAACAAAGTGAAGAGACAGCTCACAGAATAGCAGAAAATATTTGCAAACTACCCATCTGACAAGGGATTAATAACCAGAATATAGAAGAAGCTCAAACAACTCTATAGGAAAAAGATCTAATAATCCAATTTAAAATGGGCAAAAGATCTCAGTAGACATTTCTCAAAAGAAGACATACAAATGGCAAACAGGACTATGAAAAGATACTCAGCATCATTGATTATCAGAGAACAGAAAATCAAAACTACAATGAGATCTTTCACCCCAATTAAAATGGGTGTTATGCAAAAGACAGGGCATTAACAAATGCCGGTGAGGATTAGAGTAAAAGGAACCCTCATACACTGTTGGTAGGAATGTTAAGTTAGTAAACCACCATGGAGAACAGTTTGGAGGTTTCTCAGAAAACTAAAAATGGAGCTACCATATGATCCAGCAATCCTACTGCTGGGTATGTGCCCAAAAGAATGGAAATCAGGGCTAGATGTGGTGGCTCACGCCTGTAATCCCAGCACTTTGGGAGGCCAAGGGTGGTGGATTACCTGAGGTCAGGAGTTCAAGACCATCCTGGCCAACATGGTCAAGCCCTGTCTCTACTAAAAATATAAAAATTAACCAGGCATAGTGGCATACACCTGTAATCCCAGCTACTTGGGAGGCAGAGGCAGGAGACTCACTGTTACCCAGGAGGTGGAGGCTGCAGTGAGCTGAGATTGGGCCACTGCACTCCAACATGGGCAACAGAGCGAGAGTCCACCTCAAAATAAATAAATAACATTCACACAAATATTCATTGCAGCACTGTTTACTATAGCAAAGACTTGGAACCAACCCAAATGCCCATTGATGATAGGCTGGATAGGGAAAATGTGGCACATAAACACCATGGAATACTGTATGCAGCCATAAAAAACGATGAGTTCGTGTCCGTGTAGGGACACGGATGAACCTGGAAACCATCATTCTCAGCAAACTGACACAAGAACAGAAAATCAAGCACTGCATGTTCTCACTCATAGGCAGGTGTTAAACAATGAGAACGTATGGACACAGGGAGGGGAGCATCACACACTGAGGTCTGTTGGGGTGGGGAATTGGGGAGGGATAACATGGGGAGAAATGCCAGATATAGGTGATGGGGAGGAAGGCAGCAAACCACATTGACATTTATGTAACTATGCAACAATCTTGCATGTTCTTCACATGTACCTCAAAACCTAAAATGCAATTTATATATATATATGTATATATAAAATAAATAAGAGTGGGAGTCAGTATTTCCAAGGGGTATCTGCACTCATGTGTTGCACCACTATTCACAGTAGCCAAGATTTGGAATCAACCTAAGTGTCTATCAGCAGATGAATGGATTAAGAAAATGTGATACATCTACACAATGGAGTTTTATTTGGCTATAAAAAAGAATGAGAACTTGTTATTTCCAACAACATGGGTGGAACTGGAGGTCACTGAAACCAGGCACAGAAAGACAGACTTCATATGTTCTCATTTTTGTGAGCTAAAAATGAAAACAACTGAACTCATGGAGATACATAGTAGAAAGATGATTACCAGTGGCTGAGGATGGTATTCGGGGAGTAAGGGGACTAAATATAAAAAGTAGTTAGGGCTGGGCTCGGTAGCTCACACCTGTAATCCCAGCACTTTGGGAGGCCGAGGTGGGCGGATCATGAGGTCAGGAGATTGAGACCATCCTGGCCAGCATGGTGAAACCCCATCTCTACTAAAATACAAAAAATTAGCCAGTCATGGCGCCTATGCCTGTAGTCCCAGCTACTTGGGAGGCTGAGGCAGGGGAATCCCTTGAACCCGGGAGGCGGAGGTTTCAGTGAGCCGAGATCACGTCACTGCTCCACTCGAGCCTGGGCAACAGAGTAAGACTCCATCTCAAAACAAAACAAAACAAAAGTAGTTAGAAAAAAATTAATAAAACCTGGTATTTCATAGCACAACAAGGTGATTGTAGTCAATAATAATTTATATATTTTTAAATAACAAAAAGTATAATTGACTTGCTTATAACACAAAGGATAAATGCTTTTTTCAGGGATAGATACTCCATATTCCATGATGTGATTATTATGCATCGCATGCCTTTGTCAAAGTATGTCATGTACCTCCAAATTTATGTTCCTACTACATACCCAGGAAAATTTAAAAATTTTTAAAATGTTTAAAGTAAATTATTCCAAGAAAATTACAAAAAAGTCTGATAGTCTCTAGGTAACTTGTGTTAATATTAATACAAAAATAAAAAATAAAAATCAGGAAAGAAAACTGAGAGATCAGGACATAACATACTCTTCATAGAGATATGAAATATTTCTTTGTTTTCTGTCCTTAGAGGCGAACCTGATTAGGTATAGAAGAAGCCTGTCCTTATTACAGCGTTAAGTAAAATATCAGTTTCCATCTGCCCCACATATTGTTTCTGCAATGGATGCCCTCTTCCCTTGGATACTTAATTTTTATTATGTGAAAAGAAATGAAAGAGAGGATCTGAGTTTAGTCTATTCATAATCATCTCAATATAAAACAGTATTGTCTGCTTACAAAATCTTTAAGTTTATTTTGTAAGCCTAAATTGTTTAACATTCTTTGTTAATTCTTAAATTTGGTTTGCCTCTTTTATAACCTGAGACATTCTTAAGTGTATAACTTTAAGAGCATAGCATTGGGTTAAAATGAACATTAAGGTAGCATCAAAGGAGGAAATGCTATAAATGAGCAGTCTTAGTAGTGAGTGTGTTTACGTATGTGTGTGTGTTAGTAGGGGTAGTCATTTCCACCCGTCTGACTAGGTAATTAAATGTGGTGGGTGCCAGTAGATACAACCAGTTTCTTCTACCCGACTCCCACCAGCTGCCCTAATAAAGTCACTTTTCAGTTGCCTATTGTCCAAACCTGAAAATCCCAATCCTAGGGTGTATGTGTATGTATACATACATAACATACACATATACCTTATCTCAATTTTTGTAAGTGTAATTTTTTTTAACTTCAAGAATGGACTCTATTTTGACTTACCAGTATCAAATCTGAAAGCAAAGCTAGATAGGCCTTATTTGGATGGTAAACTGCCTCATTCTAAGCACTGTAGCCTGGATGGTTTGAAAGAGCCAAAATTCTATACCAAAAAAAAAAATGCAAATGTATACACACAATATTTTTAAGCTTCCAAATTAGAGTGTACATAGGGCCTAAGTTTTTAAAGAATATTCTTATTTTTAGGTGGGTTTTTTTTTTTGGTTTTTTTTTGTTTTTTTTTTTTTTGTTTTGGTGGAGACAAGGTCTCAATATTTTGTTTAGGCTGTTCTTGAACTCCTGGACTCAAACGATCCTCCTGCCTGAGCCTCACAAAGTGCTAAGATTTGTTGCACTTCTTCTTAGAACAGTTTTTAAAAAGTAGGCTTCTGATTATTTTTAACTCCCCTGTTAAGATATTTCTCTCTCAATATCTTATCAATTTTATTTAATGAATAATTCATTCTTTTTTTTATGTCTCTCTGGTTGCAATTAACTGTTTTTAAAATCTATTCCTATAAACATTCGTAAAAACTGTGTTTTTCTGCTATGAGGTATAACGGTGGTTGATTTAAAATGATAATTATAAGACCTCTTTCTTTATCAGCACAACCAGGTTGACTTGAGGTATGTAGAGTGTTGCCTCTTTGCATTCCCACGTTTAACATTGCCCTGAGCCTCGTACCCATCCTGATAAGAAAAAAACAATAGGCTGCTGTTGTTTATACAGCTATAATTTTTAGTGTATGGTTTGTTAAGGAAATTTTAAAAATTGATGTAAACTTATTTGGCTTACTAATTTGCACAATATTTACCATAAGCAGTTATGGACACCTGCTTGTATATTTTCTTCTTTGCTTAGATACGTAATTACATTGCTGTTTTACATTAGACTTACGGTGAAGGCTGAAATCCAGGAGGTGTTGTTAGTTCTTTTTATCTTTACAAGATACTTTCAAGCTTCCCACATTTTTTTCCCAGTCTGCCTGTTCAGAAGTTTTATGGTAATGTCCCAGGCTATATTCATGATAATTGATATCTCCAAAAGTCTGCTACTTCTTGATAAATCTTGGTTAAGTTTTCAAAGTCATTGCTGGCATGTTGCCTTCCTTAAGAAATATTCTCATAAATATTTATATACATTCATAAACAGACATAGTCATAGCAGACATAGTCATAGCTTCTATTATATAGTGTTTCTAATAGAGCTATTCAGTTTTCATCATTGCTTTAACTACAGTTCATAACACCAACCTCTACAACGTAGATGATTTTGGATTTATGTTTTAGTACAATTAGAGTACTCAACATTTATTGAGCTGTGTTAGGGATGATACTGAGCATTTTTGTATATTCTATCACATTTAAGCAGAGCACAAAGATCTTTCCTATGTCTAAATAGGATGTAGTACCTCATGAGCTAAAAAGCACATAATATTAGATTAATTTCAGAATTGGAGTCCATAGGCTTGAGTTACCTTTTGTAATATTCTGTTGATTTAACCTGTGCTTTTGGATTAGTCAAAGAAATTATTGGTATGTCTATTTCTTCACTTACAAAAAATAATAATAAATTATGTTTCTTTTGTATTATGTAATTCAGGAATATGTTAAACTATTTAAATAGAGAATGTCTGTAGGGTTATTAATTAAAAATTATTAAACCCCTTATAAACCCAGTCTATAGTTGTTTTTTAAGAAAGACACCATAAATAAAAACTTCTGATATATTTTATTATTGAATTATATGGCTAAATAGTAATATTCCTGTTTAGCTTCCCAATGGAGTGAAAAAGAGAAATAAGAACATTTTTATGCATAAGTTTATGTGTTGTATAATGTTATGCTAACATTATAAAAATTGTGATATTCTTTTTAGTTAACCAAAAATGCTTTATAGCATAATACTTTAGATTTATAAGAGGTATAATAAAGATTATTAGTCCCTTTTTACAAAAGGTAAACTAAAAGATAAGTTTCCAGAGGCATAAGAACAAAAGCTGATATTCATATAATATGTGAGTAATAAGGGACTGGGCTACAAAAATGAGGAATTAAAAGCATGATCACAAAGTGAGAGATTGGTAACACTAAAATCAATCTTTAGATGGGAAGCATATAAAGAGCAAGTTATTTAATTCAAACTACAGTTTGCCGTGGCCTCCAAGTATATATGTATATATAATTTTCTCTCATCTCACTATTGGAATTTCTCCTTAGGCTTATCTCAAGGCAGTGGAAATGCCGATTTTTATTTGCTTTGAGGATGTACTGTACTGGTTTTCCTCTTTCCCAGTTGGCTCCTATTTTTATACTACTGAGGTTTGTAGGAGGTTACAAAATGTAACACCTGACAATAATAATTAAAAAGGGACTGTTTTTGTTTTTTCTCCCTTCTAAGCAGTTATTTTGCTTACTCTACTGTCTTTACCTCATCTATGTCCTGTTCCTTAATCGCATGTGTCTATTTTGGTGAGAATCTAGTTTAGAAGAAAGGGAACTGTAGACATGATAATTAACATGTTTCAAATGTAGATGCTTTCTTTAAAAAGCCATCAACGAGAATTATCACATTTCAAGGCCAAAGAACAATCTTTTAGACTTTTAAAATAAATTGACAGTGAGCCATTTGCAAATAGTACTTATAAACCTAAAGTAGGACCTTGTTTCTTTTAAATTCTGTTAAGATGTTTAAGCACATCCCAAAGTCATGTTATAAAGTAAACATGAAAAACTTGTACTGGGTGGCACAGTGGCTCATATTATAGTGGCCTATAATTCTGCTTTGGGAGAACAAGGTAGGAGGATCCAGATCAGGCTGTGCAACATAGTGATACCCATCTCTACAGCATTTTTTTTAATTAGCCAGATGTGGTATGCATGCCTGTAGTCCTAACCTCTTAGGAGGTTGAGGTAGGAGAATCACTGGAGCCCAGGAGTTTGAGGTTGCAGTAAGCTGTGAATGCTCCACTGCACTCCAGTCTGAGTGACAGACTAAGACCTTGTCTCCTTAATAAAGAAAGCAAAACAAAAACTTGCACTGCTTTAAGTAAACCAACTAATTATGTGATGATTAGTATAGTGGAAATCCAATGTATTTTTTTAGGGCAGCCATTACATTTTTGTTTATATTAAACACTACTAACCAATTAACAAAACAAAACCCCAGTGGGCCTAGAGCATTGAAGGTAGATTATGTCATTAAACAGTTCACTGATTAGACAGCAGCCTGTTAGTACAGTTTCAAAATGGATTATCTTTCAGCCTCATATTTTTCCCAGCTTCGTAGAAGTAAAATTGACAAAGAAAAATTGTGTATAGAGTATGCAATATGATGTTTTGATTGTTTTGATATATGTATACATTGTAAAATGATTACTTCAAGCTAATTAACATATCCATCAACTCTCATAATTATCTTTTATGGGACTGTACTGTGAGAACATTTGAGACCTACTTTCTTGGTAGATTTTAAGTATACAATATAATAGTATTAACTGTAATAAACATGTTTTGTATTAGATTTCCTGAACTTTTTTCCCCATATCTACATATCAACTTTTGAAGAACAGGAATGAGTAATTTTTTTTTAACATAGGTTGAAAGACATACATGGCTAACATTCTATCATTATGGACAACTCTGTTGTTTTTACATAATACCAAATATGAATACATACATATCCCATATATAAAAACGCTAACAATCCATAGAAATATCAGTATTCTTTCATCTTTTCCTGGTATGAGATATAAAATAGTACTGTTTATATAAGTGGAATATGAAGCTAAGTATTCTCATGAAAATCTCTTATAAAAAGTGATGTGTTCACCTGAGTTCCCAAGTTTTATGTTTGATAATTACCAAATTAGTGTTTAGATAAAAATTATTAAAAAATAATGCGTAAAGAGAAAAGTTGTGATGCTAAGGAATATTCACTGCTGTGTACTTGAGTTGGTTCTTGAACAAGAATTGGGATCTAAATGTTAGTAAATATAGTGAGATTTTTCATAAAGTTAAAAAAACTTGAAAATCTTTTAAACAGCCACCATGTATTATACAAAGATGTATTAATCTCAGTAACCTCAATAACCAGTTTTTACCCCAGCATTTAAATAAATTCTTTGGTTGAACCAGGTAAATTTGTTGGCATGCTTTATAAAGAGGAATAATTACCTTTAAATACTAGAACCTTACCTGGCACAACAATTCATTAACCATTGGAACTGAGATGAACTGTGAAAACTACCAACTCAGACATCATTTCATGCTCACTGCCAAGTATATGTTCATTGACTGGAATGGAAGATGAAATGCCTGCAGTACTTAAATCTGTACTCTTTTCTTCTTATGTCCTCCCTACCATGGTATACTGTCTCCTTTGACCTTTCATCACAGCCAGATCTTATTTAAATATCATACAACTTGAACTGAAAACAGAAAAAAAAAAAGCATCTTCTCTTCATATGAAGTTACCTGCTTCTCCTAGGAATGGAAGAAAATGTAAATATTTAAGAAGATTAAAAGCCCAAGGAAAGATGTTCATTAGCAATAAGATAATATCTCCCAAGTAAAAGTGAGATACATTTGACAAATTACCTTGATTTCCTGATTGCATCTTCTCTGTCTTTGTAGCAGTAAATCTTTTGACCATTTAGTCATATTATTATGATAAGTTGATAGGGTTATAATTGGTTGAAAGTTGTTTGTAACTAAAATGAAAATAAAGTCTGCAAATGAATGATTTTAATTATTACACTAAATTTAAGACTGCTCTTATAATGTGACTCTTACTTCCATTCTGCTCTGTTTCTTGAATGAGAAAAGATTAGAGTTATAACAGGTGCTCCTTTTCAACATCTTTGGGGGTTTGTCATAGATGTAAACTTTATCTACTATGTGATGTCCCAAGAAAAATATTTTAAAGATACCTACTTTGTACCATAGAATACTTATAGGAGCAGCCTCAGAATTGTTAGTTTATTATAACCCTTTTTAAAAACATAAAATGAAATTAATGTGTTTGTCCTTTTATAAGCAGAAGTCAGGAAAGTGTAACTGGCTGGCATTAAACTGCCTATTTTTACCTAATTTATCTCCTCACTAAATCTATATTCTGTTCTGATGAAGGATTCTCACATTTATGTCAATCTACAAAGTTGAACATAAAGTGATTATAAAGATAAGACCAAATGGTACATATTGTCATTAATCTACATCATTCCTTCCAACAGCAGTATGTATGTTTTTCAAAGTGTGGTCTTCTTACCAGTATCACAAGCATCATCTGGAAACTTGTTAGAAAAGTAAATTTTTACCTGGAAACGTGTTAGAACTGTAAGGTTTAAGGCACCTAGACATTCCGAATTACAATCTCTGGAAGGGGTCCCAGCAATTTGTATTTTAACAAGGTCCCTAGAAGATTCTGATGCACACTAAAGTTTGAGAATCACTACTCTAACTACATCTCACCTTGATAAAGTTTTTTTTTTGTTTTATTTTGTTTTGTTTTTTTGACGTGGAGTCTCACTCTGTCACCCAAGCTGGAGTGCAGTGGCGCGATCTCGGCTCACTGCAACCTCTGATTACCGGATTTAAGCGATTTTCTGCCTCAGCCTCCTGAGTAGCTGGGACTACAGGCGGGGGCCACCAAGCCTGGCTATCTTTTGTGTTTTTAGTAGAGATGGGGTTTCACCATGTTGGTCAGGCTGGTCTCCAACTCCTGACCTTGTGATCCGCTCACCTCGGCCTCCCAAAGTGCTGGGATTACAGGCATGAGTCACTGCGCTCGGCCCAAAGTTATTTTTAAAAGTAGTCATTAGCTGCTATTTCAAAGATAGACTTTGTTATTTAACATTATTTAATCAGCAAAGGGCCCTGCAGTAATTGTGAGTAGAAAATTTTATTAAATCCACCTACTCAGGTTGCAAGCACGTATTAATACATAAGTTCTTCTGCTGTGTTAATAAAAGCATTTCTGTAAAAATAAGTGAAAGCACTAGACTCAGTGATCTTTCACAAAGTATATTTAGATGTATCTGTTATATGTTCTATATGTTTTTTGTATTATATAGTTCTGTACATTTTTTTGTATTATATGTTCTGCACATTTAGATGTATCTATTATATGTTCTATACTTTTTTTTTTTTAAGACAGAGTCTCACTCTGTCGCCCAGGCTGGAGTGCAGTGGCGCATCTTCGGCTCACTGCAGCCTCTGCCCCCAGGGTTCAAGCAATTCTCCTGCCTTAGGCTCCCAAGTAGCTGGAACTACAGGCACACGCCACCACATCTGGCTAATTTTTGTATTTTTTAGTAGAAATGGGGTTTCACCCTATTGGCCAGGCTGGTCTCAAACTCCTGACCTCAAGTTATCTGCCCACCTCAGCTTCCCAAAGTGCTGGAATTATAGACATGAGCCACCATGCCCAGCCATATGTTTTGTATGCTTCTAAACATCATTGCCTGTTAGCAATATCTTTGTTTAAGGTCATTTTTCCTATGAAGTTAAAATATGAACAATTTCATCAGCAAGATACCTGAATTATTGAACCATTGTTTATAACACTGTTTTTACAACTTAGCAGTCTTTGAAGGGTCTTTCTGACTTTAGTGTTAACCTCAAAGTATCAAGAAAAAAAGGAAACGATCACAATTATGTGATTTTTTTCACAGGAGGTTGCAGCTTTCATAGTGGACAAATATTTAGATGTTAAAGATAAATATCTTGTTTAAAAAGAATAGATAAATCCAATTAAACTTTTATATTTTAGACCTAGTTTAGAAACACTGATAGCTGAAGTAAGACTATAAATTTCTACCATCTTTTAAGGAATAAAAGAATTTGATAACCAAGTTAATAATGTATAAGAAAGAGGGAAACAGAACTTTAAGCTAGTTGAGGAAAAAATTGTTTCAAGCTTTTTTTTAATGGCATATTTTTGCCATTGATAATGAATAGTCTGTTGATAATGAATACTTGTTATCTAATCTAATTAAGATAATTGTTATCTAATCTAATTAAGAAATACAGATAACCTTTGTCTGCATTGTACTAGTATATGTAATTGAAAGTGATAAAGCTACATTCTTAAAACCATTCTTCTGTTTAGATTTTCTAATAAACAAGTATCTTTCTCTTGTTATATGTGTAATTAAGTTTTATTCTCTTATTCTTTGTTTTCTAGGTGTATCTCCCCATTTATGGTGTACAGATCTTTGTACTCAGCTCTTGCTCTCTTGTCCATCTTCCAGTCCCCACCTCATTCAGCTGTCTGCTCCCTAATTTAGATCCCTAATTTCAGTATTCTACTTGCTACCTGGCATTTGCCAATGTTCTTGCATCTGGATTCTTGCTCTCTATTCTCTTTTTCTTAGTCTTTGGTTCGCTACTACTGTTTTCAGGTAGTTTTGGGATTTTTGTATTATTTCTGTTCTCTGATATGTGCAGAACTGCAAGGATGTAAGAATTGGAAAGTAGAAACATAGAAAGAACTAACATGTACTGAATACCTACTCTATGCTAAGTGATTTATCATTAGTTCTAATAGCCCTCTTAACAGGTGTAGGTATATTTTATTATTACCTCCATTATATTCATTATTTATTTATTTATATAACAGGTGTAGGTATATTTATTATTACCTCCTTAACAGGTGTAGGTATATTTATTATTACCTCCATTATATTCATAAGTACTCTGGAAACTTAGGTTAAATATTTTCTTCTAATTCACAGAGCATCTACGTAGTAAAGCCAAGTTTCAAATCTAGATTGATTCATTTATTTCATCACTTCTTTATTCAACAAATATTTTTTGAGCATACACTATATGTTAGGCTCTGTACTAGGTGCTGAAATAGATCCAACTCCTATTGTTATTGACCTTAACTGTGTAGTGACATTGTGACTTCATAAATGATGATCTTTTACTATACCAAACAGCTTAACAGGAAGAGAAAATAAAAGGGAAATAGGAAGGTTCTAATGTTTTATGAAAATGTTTACTGTAGATGTGAGAAAGACTGTATTAGTGCATTATTTAGGAATACCCTATTGAAAATATCAGTTTATATCTAGTACAGAGAGTCTAACATCCACCTGCCCCAACCAACTCACCACCATCAGCACTAGTGCCTTTCAGTGGAATTACCATGATATATTTTTTCTTTTATGTTCTAAAATATATAAGGTTTGGTCTATATGCCCAAAGTATTTAGAACATCATCAGAAAGAATTAACTGTCCTGCCTGAATTATGTTTAGAGAAAGATGAAGAACTTTGTAAAGAATACAGTCGGCCCTGCAGAACCCCTAAATACTGTGTTTTCAACTCTCAGTTGGTTGAATCCACAGATCTTGAACTAGCAATATGGAGAGCAACTGTACCTGATTTGATCCATCCATCTATATATTTATTTATACCCTGAAAACTATTTTAGATGGCTTACCCAAATACATAAATACAGCAGAATTTTTAAAAAGATAAATGTGAAGAATAAGAGAAAAATCAGATGAAACTAAAGTTGTGTTAAGTAAACCTACTGAAAAGTATCCATAAATTTGTCTCTGTTCTCAAAGATAATTTGATTCGCAAGCATTGTAATTTAAAAACAACTGGTAACATAGAAGAGTACCCATTCCTAATTATGATACTTGAGAGGAAATTTCTCCTCTGGGTCCTCCTAGAGACCACAATGTAATGTGGTGAACAATTCAGATATTTCCCAATGTAAGTAAGAGTTTGGGCCGTTTTATTGAATCTAATTTCATACCACAAAAGCAAAGCCCAATAAAACAATTCTATAAAAAGTGAAATGAGGCATTCAGAATAGATCCTCTCCAGTGATCTGGCCAAATCCAATGGTGTGTTTTAGAGGATTTAGAAAAATTAATGAACCACATCTCTTTTAGGCAATTCTCATGTATCATTTGTCAATTGAGTTTTTCATTTACTGGGTGACAGTGAGCTTACATACTCTCTGAGGTTTGTTTTATTCACTACTGCAACATCAATACCTCAAGATACTACCTAGTATATAGTAGATGCTTAATAAATATTTATTATTTAAATGGATACATGCTGTGCTTTGAAGTATCAATTTTAAGGGAAATACTCCCTCTCAGCTATCTGTTGATATTTCCCTTCGTGTCCCTAAATAACGTGTGCTACTGTACTTTGGGATATATCATCTATATGTGAAGCCCCAAATTCATTAAATGTCAACCATTGCTTATATAACCTTTTCAAGCAAGTAATGAAATAAATATTAATTCTATCCAAGAAGTTCATTTAATATTGTTATCAGTGATATCCCCTTGCTTGATGTTTAGGGCTCTAATTTTAACATCCCTGGAAGTTGTAAACCTCAATAAAGCAATTTATAACATAGAAGTAGTGTTTCCTCTCAGTAAGTCTCAAAATCATAACAGATAGATTAACTTTGGAAAAAAAGTAATAAAGACTGGTTAATGACATGGATGAAGCTAGAAGCCATCATTCTCAACAACTGACACAGGAACAGATAATCAAGTACTGCATGTTGTCACTCATAAGTAGGAGTTGAACAATGGACACAGGGAGGAAAACAACACATACTGGAGCCTGTCAGAGGGTTGGCGGGGGGAAGAGGAGGGAGAGCATTAGGACCAATACCTAATGCATGCAGGGCTTAAAACCTAGATGACGGGTTGATAGATGCAGCAGACCCATTGCACGTGCATACCTGTGTAACAAACCTACACATTCTGCACATGGATCCCAGAGCTTAAAGAAAATTTTTTTTAAAAAATTTATAAATTTTTAGGCCAGGCGCAGTGGCTCACCCCTGTAATTCCAGTACTTTGGGAGGCTGAGACAGGCAATCACCTGAGGTTAGGAGTTCAAGACCAGCCTGGCCAACATGGTGAAACCCCATCTCTACTAAAAATACAAAAATTAGACAGGCATAGTGATGGATGTCTGTAATCCCAGCTACTCAAGAGGCTGAGGCTGAAGAATCACTTGAACCTGGGAGGTGGAAGTTGCAGTGAGCCAAGATCCTGCCACTGCACTCCAGCCTGGGTATCAGAGAGAGACTCCGCCTCAAAAATAAATAAATAAAAATTTTTTAAAAAGATTAAATAATGCTAGCAGAATTATTATATTTTTGTTAGTTTTTCTTTAAAATGTCTGCCATTGTTAAATATCACATTATGCTAGGATTCAGTGTACCAGTAAATTGCATCAATTCTGGTAATCCTGTATTCTCTATAATTGGAAGGGATTAACTAATTTATATGCATTCTAAACTTTATTTATAACATCAGTTAGCCTGTAATACATACCTGATCCATTTTAACTGCTTTTGCCCAGAGGTACAATCTTATTGAAGACTATCATTCTACTTTCAAAGAAATATTGAAATATAAACCTTTCTCTGCCTTCATAATTTACTTTTTATTTGCCTTTCTACTTATTTACTGTAACATTTCATTTTGCAAACTTCATTTTTGTATTGCTCCCAAGTATTGTAACGCTTAAATTTTGGAAACAGAGGACTGTAAATGGATTAACTCATGTATTTCACTCCCAACTTTTAGCCTAAAATGTATCTTGCAGTAAAATATATACCTATTTTGATTGACCATTCGAAAATGAAATTTTCCTGTCTCACTCATTAGTGTATTCCAGGCTTAACTATACTTATCTTAAGAATGCCCTATCTTCCGGGCACGGTGGCTCACGCCTGTAATCCTACACTTTGGTATGCCAAGGTTGGTGGATCACCTGAGGTCAGGAGTTCCAGACTAGCTTGGCCAATATGGTGAAACCCCATCTCTACTAAAAATACAAAATTAACCAGGCCTGGTGGTTCACATCTGTAATCCCAGCTACTTAGCAGGCTGAGGCAGAAGAATCACTTGAACCCTACAGGCGGAGTTTACAGTGAGCCGAGGTCAAGCCACTGCACTCCAGCCTGGGCAAAAAGAGCAAAACTTTGTCTCAAAAAAAAAAAGAATGCCCTATCCTAAAACTCCTAGTATAAAGATGAAGCCCTTCATTTCTTTTTATTAAGAAAAGACAGTTAATTTATATTAAAGTTTCAGAAGACAGTAAATGTAAAATTTTTCCTCTAGCCAGTACATGGGGAAAGTTGACATGATGACTTCTTGAGGTCCTTTTAAAAGCATCCTGCTAGGAGAGAGATGGATGATCTCAGGGTTTCAGAGACTAATTATTTCAAGAGTATTAGACAAAGGAAAATACCCAGATTACTTACCCTGTGAAAAATCTACTAAGTTATAGCAATCTGAGGCCTCATTTTTGGAATTTAGGTTACTAGTGAGATGAGATTTCTGTCAAATACTTCTGAGCTATAAGAAATATGAAAGGACTGCTAATATAAAAATTTTCTTTATTTTCTTGATCCTCAGCTTTTATTCAGTGGTCCCTGAGAATTGAGTCTGGATGCCTCAAAAAGATAAATGTTTTGGAAATTAAAATATGATTATTGAAAGCCTGGTTTATAATCATTTTTAAGTAGGTTTTACTACTCTGACTTCATTCTTTATTGGCTAATTTCACTCAGTCTGCTATTTAATCTTTAATTACAGGCCACAAAAGAAGTAATAGAACGGGAAGCACCAGGGATGGCCCTGGCAATGCTGATGGGATCACTTAATGTTACACCTCTGGGCATGCTCTCTAGGTAAGAAAGTCACCAACATGTTGCAAAGAAAGTTAATTCCATACCACTAATCAGTACATTATATTGATAAACCTAAGAAACTTTAGTCTTAATGTTGTATTTTTAGTGAGATAAGAAGATCAGCACCAAGACAAAAGTATGATGAATTGCAGGGTCTTTATTGCCGGCGACCACGGAGGACTCATGTCTCTCCAACCCGTGGCCCTGAGTTGAGGGAGAGCTGGGCTTTTATACTGAAAAACACTTCTTCCGGGGGCTGGGGGATTTTCCTGGGATGGGGGGTACTGGGGATTTTTGCAAGCAGGCAGTTTGTGCAGAAGCCAAGGTCAGCAGTTAGAGACAGTGAAAACTCCCAATATCAATAAGCAAGCAGTTTGTTCAGAAGCCAAGGCCAGCAGCTAGAGACAAGGGGGTTTCTTCTCAGGGTCCGTGCGACCCTGAGTGGCGAGTTCTTGAATTCCATTGAAATGAGGCTGGTGTCTGCACCTGGTGTTGGCCTGATTAATCGTAGTGCCTTGTCACGTAGCCTGTGAGCCTGCACGTAGCCTGTGAGCCTGAGAAGCCATTACATTTTAGCCTGGCTGAAGCCATTTTCCTTGCCACATCATATTAACACTTAAGTTTGCCCTTTTTTCCAGAGTTAAGAGTTTTGGTAATCTGTCAGCCACAATTTTCCCACTTCACTTTTTTTGGTTTTTTTGCTTGTTAAGTTAAACTTTTCAGAGACTGTTATATTACTACTGGTAAAAGTTGTCAGTCTCTAACCCAGAGAATCCAGTTTATTACTATGTAAAGTTACTGTTTTTTTGTTATTGTTTATAATCATCAGTTGATATCCATTAATTGTAGGTAAATACTAATTTAATAAAACTAAACTGCAGAGTTTATTAAAATAACTTGTTTTTACAAGTTAGGAGCTTATATTCCAACGAACAAATAGGCACGTTGATGTGCTGGTGTGAAGGGAAAAAAAGCTCAATTCATATTGATAATCTTTTAACTCTTGGCAACTGGGTATATTTAAATTATTATATTACATTAATAATATATTATTATTAGATGAAATTAGTCTACCTAAAACTATGCCTTTGTTGACATAGATGTCAATATCCATCCTTGATTTAATGGTAATTATTTGCTACTATTTTAGCAACTCTTAGATTTAGATCCCCTAAATGAGGACAATTATATCACTTAAGTTAAAGATGGATGTGTCAACTTAGTCAGAATCTGTTGATTTAATGAGCATTAATTAATAGACAGTTGATCTCAGAGCAACCTAAAAATACATAGCAACTGTATAGTTTCAGGGTTTCATAATTTATAGCCATTTATGTATCCTGTGTGCAGTATGAATATACATTGACTAGTATTGAATATGAGTTGTAATATCCTTTCTGTTACGTAAATAAAGTTTATATCCCATCAGTGGCAGCCACTTGAAGCACAGATACAGGAGATTATGAATGGGTCATTAGTTACTATATTCTCTTTGCTGGCATATGTACTATAACATTTAATTTTAGTAAAAGCAAATAAAGAATTAAAGTAGCATGATAGAGACTTTAAAGTTAAAAGTCCATGCTGGCCTTTAAGGAACTCCAGATGATTCAATTATAGTGTTCTTTTTTTAACCATTACTTATATTACCAACGCAAATGAGGTCAGGGGATCCCTTTTATCCTATAGAATTAACTAGTAGTTTTCATACATAAAAGAACTCTTTCTGGTGTACAAGCAATAATATCAAGAAAGAATTAAACTTCATCTCTTACTAATTCTTTTGTAATAAAATTTTAATTCAGTAAACATAATAATATGCTTTTTTGCCAAGCCCCATATTAAGTGTTAGAGATTCTAAGGATAGAAAGAAAAATAAGACATGGTCCTCCCCTTAAGGATCCCACAGTTTAAATGGAGAAATTATTCTTTGCAACTGTTAAGGTAATTCTTCAAATTGAATATAGCTTTCTTGACTAAGTATAGAAATATCAATTCTGTTATATTGAAAGGTTTTACTGAATTAATTTTTTTCTTTTGTATCCTCTTAATTACTGAGCACTGGACTGCTGAGTGAATGGAACATTAATTAGCAGGAGCTGATTCTAATTACTTTGGAATGAGTCCTTCATCTTTATCTGAAGGCTTTGAAAATTAATACACATAAACAGCATGGGATCACATTCTGGCTTTTCTGTCTCTGCAGTGCTGATTTAACTGAAAGTATATTTACAAATTTTGGAAAAGACATAGTAGTTTACATTAGTTACAGAAAAGGGGATATTTCCCTGAATGTTCTTTTTTTGTGCTTCTCAAAGGCTTTATTAAAATTATTATTTTTATAATAGCCATGATTAGATTGGTGCTTCCTTTCTACAGTCTTTCTATTTTGTATGCACTTTTGGCTTTGTACATGTTTCTGCTATAGAACATGTCATGCTATATTATAATTAATTATTTGCTTGTCTGTATTACCTAGTTTGTAGAAAATTTTTAAGGATAGGAGTTTTATCTTATTCTTTTTTACATCCTGAGCCCCTAAAACAAATTCTGACACATAGTAAGTACTTGAAAAATGTTTGTTGTTATGGTTACTATGGATAAATAGTGTTTTACCATAGCTCTATAGCATGCTTTTCTCAGGTAAATTAATGCATAAAGTTGGTGCCTTACCTTCCTATTTTTGTGTCTAGAGAGCAGAATTAAATACAAATAAATGTTTAAATCATTATATCTGTTTGAAATGGTTTCCTACTATTTAGACAACTTAATATCCTCCAGATCTTTTATATAACTAAGTTGGGAGATATTATGAAGTAATGGTTAAGAGCATCATCTCTGAACCCAGATTGCTTGTGTTCTACTATGGCACAGTCAGTTAATAGCTATGTAATGCCTTTTGTTTTTGTTTTTGTTTTTTTGTTTTTCTTTTCTCATCTGTATAATAAGGATGTTAATAGTACCAAATTTCTTGGATAAAGTGAATTAATCCACCTAAAGCCCTTAAAACAACTGACTCATAGTAACTCTTAAGTGATGATCATTGTTGTTTTGTTTCAGTTTGAGTTTTTAGAGCAGGTCTGCTGGCAAAACATTTTCTTAGCTTTTCTTCCTTAGGAAATGTCTTTATCCCCATATTACTCCTGAAGAATGTTTCACTAGATACAGAAATCTGGGTTGACTGTTCTTTTCTTTCAGCATTAAAAAAAAAAAATCTTAATTCCACTGTCATTTGCTCCATGGTTTCTGAAAAGAAATTAGCAGTCATCCGAGTTGCTGTTTTGTGTGTAATGGCAATTTTCTCTGGCTGCGTTAAAGATATTTTTTCTTCAGCTTTGGTTTCACTAATTTCATTATGATGTATCTGGGTGTAGTTTTCTTTTAGATTATCCTTCTGGGTTCAATGAGCTTTATGATTCTATAAATTTGTCTTTAACCAAATTTGGAAAATTTACTTTTTTCTGCTACTCCTAGGACATGAATTTCACATCTTTTGGTAATGCCACACAAATCCTTGAGGCTCTGTTAATTTTTAAAATCTTTGTTTCTCTGTATTATTTTTAGGTTATTTCTATGATCTGTCTTCAAATTAACTAACTTTTCCCGTCTTTCATCTTCATTCTGCCTTTGAGCATACCTAGTGGTTTTTATTTGAGATATATTTTCAGTTCTAAATTCTCCATTTGGTTTTTTTATTAATGGTTTCCATTTTTCTGTTAAGAACTTGTATTTTTACATTTATTTCAAAAATATTGCCCTTTATGTCATGGAGAATAGTTAGAATAACGGCCTAAAATTATTATTCTGACAGTTTCAACATCTGGCTCACCTTGGGGTTGACATCAGTTGATTTCCAATGAGAACTGGTCAAATTTTCCTTGTTCTTTCTATGTTGAGAAATTTTGGATTATATTCTGGACATCTGGAATACTACCTTATAAGTAAATTTTTTTAACTCCTGTTAAAATCCTCTGGGGTATTTTAATTAATACTTTTAATTAATTAGTATTTTAATTAATAGAGGTTTTAGCAATTGATCTGATTGGGTTCAGATTATAAATTCTGTCTCACTTTCTGTGGATAATGGCTCAGCCTTTGCTATATTGTTAATGTCTGCCCAGTACATGAACCATTTAGGAGTTAGTTTGAGGCTTGGGCAGCAGTATATACTATGTTTATGTTTCAGAAGCTTTTCTTATACTTCTTTAGACTGTCCCACATATTCATAGCTGAGGGGTGACCCTGGAACTTGTGTCAATTCATATACAAAATTAGAGGATCTACCTTCTTTAGCACTCTTCTTTCCAAGAATTTCCCCCCACTCTCCAGCTTCCAGTGGACCCCATTCATAGTTATTCTGGCCAGAAGAGGTTTCTTACACAGTATTAACTTTCTTTGCAATTATGTAGTTGTACACTATGTAATTTCACACTATGTAGTTGTACATAGTTGCACACTACATAGTTGTACACTGTAATTGCAAAGGGACAAAGAAGCAAAATAAATGAAAAAGGAGAGAAACAGATTCCTTTTACTTCAGTTCTTTAGACAATATGGGCTCCTTTTTTTTGTTTCCATTAGCCAAAGAGATAGGTCTTCTCTCTGGGCTTCAGTTGCTAACACTGTTGTCATTATGGTATAGCAGCTCCACAACAAGGCCTAGCCCCATTAAGGCTGCTGTGATTATGACTTCAGTCCCAAATCTGCCTGCTATTATTTACATTCAGAGTCATCAGTTAATCACTGTGTACTCCATCAACAATCAGTAGGAGACAGAAGCTATGGTTACCTTCCCCATCTTAGCTGACACCAACAAAGCAAGTGTTCTGAGTTTAATATCAAATCCCTGACTTTAAATTTACTAGCAGTGTTACTTCGTTATTTTACAAGGTTTAGCACATCTTGTTCCAGTGGTTAACTACCACAAAATAGTAGCATTTAACCTCCCTACATTTATAATTTATTTCCTACTTGTGGTTTTTTTTTTTTTTTTTTTTTTTTGAGACGGAGTCTCACTCTGTCGCCAGGCTGGAGTGCAGTGGCACAATCCTGGCTCACTACAGCCTCTGCCTCCCAGGTTCAAGCAATTCTTCTGCCTCAGCCTCCCGAGTAGCTGAAGCTACAGGCATGCACCACCATGCCCTGCTCATTTTTTGTATTTTAGTAGAGATGGGGTTGCACCATGTTGGCCAGGAACTACCTGTTTTTTTTTTTTAAAGATCAAATACTCTTTTTTTCCCCTAAATTTCATTAAACGTAACAGAGCAACTGCTGTGGTTATACATGGAGGAATGATTTGTCATGGATTTTATTCTCAGTTTTGTCGTTGATTTGATTTATGATGTCTACTTAGTTTTATAAGGATATTACATAGCTAATAGAAATGTTATGAGGTCCTTTAATTAATTTACTCACACATATGTGTGTATATATATGTAATAAGAAATATCTAATTCATAAAAAGAGAAATTGCCAGTTTTCCATTTTAGTATAAAGAGATTTACCATTGTAATCTTCAATAACTCATCTTTCAATTCTGTAACTGTAATAAACACATGCACTGCTTTTGGGGAGGAGATAATATTTTCTATTTGCTGCCAAAAATGGTTTTATAACTAATATTGGTTAAAAGAAAAATTTCAGGAAATAAAAACATAAAACTTAATTTTTTATAGATATGAATCAAATTATTCTTAGTATTATATAGATAATATCATCCAAATTGGGGGATCCAGGTTCTGTTTGTAGATTACTGCTTTGGGTTGTAGAAGTGCAGAGTCAAAGACAGGCTGCCATTGTTGCAACCCCCACTGACTGAAGTGTCTTCAAGGGATTTATAAGGACAGTACCTATGTTTTCCCCTACGTTTTTCTGCTCTTTTGGGAGCCAGAAATTATAGGATTAGAACATTCAGAAGTAGCTACATAAATGGAGGAATTTAGAAAGTCAATATGCACGCCCAGAGAAAAAGATAGGCTGAGAAAAAGAGAAAGGCCTTAAGTTTATACCTCAGGCTTATCTCTTACACAGAACACCTTATAACAGTTAAAAAAAAAAAAAAGCAAACCCTAGAGATGGGACAGAAGATGATTTCCAGAATTATCATATTATAAGATTCAAATATTCACAGTACAACAAAGAAAATGACAAGGCAAAGAAAAGGTATGATTCATTCAAATGAAAACAATAAATTGACAAAAATCCATAAGGAAGAAGAGATGATGACCTTACTAGAAAAAAGCTTTAAAACAACTGTCTCTCAAAAAACTAAAGGAGGATATTGACAATGTCAAGATAATGATGTGTGAGCAAAGGTAAATATCAATAAATGTATAGAAAACATAAAAAGGAATAAATCAGGCAGTTAAAATGGCTTCTCAGTTTAATAATATCTTTCAAGGCCATAATGGGAATATCTGTAGTCAGCTTTCTCTCCACTGTACATAGGAGGAAGTGGCCGCTGTTAACAGCCCTCCCTTTTTGTAGCATTAGACAGCAACAGGCCACCCTGAGATTATTTACAGAAGACAGCTATGAAAACACTTCCAGATATATTTACTCCAGGCTAGAAAATACTTTTCCCCTATTAGCGTGAAGATCCATATTGTACGCTAGTAAATCTCTCCACACATATTCCTCGTGACAGTGTACTCAGAAAGGAGATCTAAGTCTTGATGAGCATCCTGCTCATCTAGTGAATCATGGATGAAAAACATGTATTCTTTTAAAAAAGAAAGAAGAAAAAAAATAATGAAGAAACTAGCTGACAAGTACAGTCGCTGAAAGAAAAAATTTCACTAGAGGGATTCAAAAGCAGATTTTAGCAGGCAGAAAAAAGAATCAGCAAACCTAAAGACAGAACACTTGAAATTCACAAATCTGAGGAACATAAACAAAATTTAAGATGCAAGAAAACTTGATGATTAACACCTGTAATCCCAGCACTTTGGGAGGCCAATTTGGGAGGATCGAGGTCAGGAGTTTGATACCAGCCTGGCCAACATGGTGAAACCCGTCTCTACCCAAAATACAAAAATTAGCCAGGCACGGTGGCATGTGCCTATAATCCCAGATTCTTGGAAGGCTGAGTCAAGAGAGTCACTCAAACCTGGGAGACGGAGGATGCAGTGAGCCGAGATGACACCATTGTACTTGAGCCTGGGCAACAAGAGCTAAATTCTTCTCAAAAAAAAGAAAAAGAAAACTGAACAGAGCCTAAGAGATCTATGGAACATCATTAAAGCAGACCAACATACAGATTATGGGGATTCAAAGTGGGTAAGTGAGAGAAAAAGGGGCTTACCAGAGCAAAGACTCTTGAACAGTAACAAGTGTGGGAAACTGTCAGAGTAGGCAAACCTAAACTGTAATTGACATATTGCTAGAAGTTCAGTGCAGACAACTATGAGAGGTAAAAACTTTGGGGAAACTCAGTCATAAGGGAGCCTCTACACTTTTGGGAAAACTGAATGGAACCTAAGGTACCTGTGGAACAGTTCTTTCAGAACTACCAGGTTCTCACAGCAAATATTAGAGGAAAATTCCCCCTCATGTTTCAGCAGGGAAGGGGAAAGGGAACTATTGTAAACACACCAGAGTACTCTGTTTTTCTTAATGAGTCCTAATCCCAGGAGAAACTACTTAACATCAGCCTACCCTGCTGGAGTGTAATCAAATAGTAACTTACCTAGAGGAAGAGAAATACTTCAGTTCACTGTAGCCATCCTCTCCCATATAAGAGGGGAGGAAAAATTGAGAAACACTGGTGAAGTACACTAAAAGACTGAGACCTGGCTGGACGCAGTGGCTCATGCCTGTAACCCCAGCACTTTGGAAAGCCAAGGTGGGCAGATTACTTGAGGCCAGGAATTTGAGACCAGCCTGGCCAACATGGAAAAACTCCGTCTCTACTAAAAATACTAAATTAGCTGGTCATGCAGTCTATGCCTGTAATCCCAGCTACTCAGGAGACAGGCAGTAGAATCGCTTGAACCTGGGAGGTGGAGGTTGTGATCGTGCCATTTGCATTCCAGCCTAGGCAACAAGAGTGAAATGCCATCTCAAAAAAAGAAAAAAAAAAAGAAAGAAAAAGAAGACTGAGACCTAATCATAGGACTGTAGAATACTTTCCCTCCCCCCTACATCCCCACCACATTACTAGAGGCCTGTCTACAGTGGCTCCTTTTACCTGGTATAACATGTTTGGCTATGAAGAAAAATTACAAGGCATATCAAAGGGCAAAAAAATTCAATCTGAAGAGACAAACCAAGCATAAGAAGTAGACATGGCGGGAATGTTGGAATTATCAGACTGGGAATTTAAACTAATTGTGATTAATAGGCTGTGTGCTCTAATGGATAAAGTAGATACCATGCAAGAACAGATGGGTAATATGTAAGCAAAGAGATGAAACTCCTAAGAACCAAAAATAAATACTAGAGATCAAGAACGCTATAACAGACATAAACAGTGCCTTTCATGGGCTTATTAGTAGACTGGACACAGCTAAGGAAAAAAAGACTCTGAGCATGAGGATTGCTCAATGCATACCTCCAAAACTGAAAAGCAAAGTGAACAAGGGCTGAAAAACCAAAAAGCAGAACAGAATATCAAAGAATTTTGAGACAACTCTGAAAAGTATAACATTTACATAATGTAAATATCCAAAAGAGAAGAAAGAGGGGAAGAAACAGAGTATTTGAAACAATGACAGAATTTTCCAAATTAATGTCAGCTGCCACAAAAACAACTATACCTACACATACCGTTTTCAAACTAGAGAAAATCAAAGATAAAGAAAATATCATGACAGAGTCCAGAGGGGTAAAAGATACCTTATCTATAGAGGAAGAAAGATAATAATTACATTTACCTTGTCCTCTGACATGCATTAAAAAAATCAGTCTACGATTTGGGGCATACAGTATATAAAGATGTAATTTATGACATCAAAAACTGAAAGGGGTGAGGACAGAGCAGTATAAGAGCAGAGCTTTTGTATGCTATTGAAATTAAGCTGGTTTAAATTCAAATTATTTCTTTAGGATGTTAAGTGTAATCTTCATAGTGACAACAAGGAAAATAGATATAGGATATACACAAAATAAAATGAGAAAGGAATTAAAATATTTCACTATAAAATTAAGTACAAAAGAAGACAGTAATGCAGGATATGAGGATAAAAAAACTACGAGATATGTGGAAAACCCTTAACAAAATGGTAGAATTCCCTTTTTGTTAGTAATTACTTTAAGTGTAAATGGATTAAACTTTCCAATCAAGAGACAGAGATTAATAGACTGGATAGGAAAGCATGATCTAGCTATATGCTATCTACATGAGACTCATTTTAGATCCAAAGACATAAATAAGTTAAAAGTGAAAGGATAGAAATAAGATAGGCAAATAGTAACCAAAAGAGAACCATGGTGGCTATAATAATATCAAATAAATTTTAAATCAAAGATGTTTAAATATCTTATACAAGAGACAAAGAATATATGTTACTACAAGGTTTAATTCTGCACAGTAATATTATACTTATAAATATTTATGCACTTAATAGAATATCAAAATAGATGAAACAAAAATTGACAGAATTGAAGAGGAAAATAGACAGTTATGCCAGAATAGTTGAAGAATTCAATACCCCACATTCAATAATGAATAGAACAGCCACACAAAAGGTAAGTAAAGAAATGTAAGAACTTGAACAACACAATAACCAACTGCTTGCAACCTACATATATAAAATATTTCACCCAACAACAGCATACATCTTCTGAAGTACACATGGGACATTCTCCGAGGTAGATCATATATTAGGCCACAAAATAAGTTTCAGTAGGCTTTTTAAAATAGATGTCATAAAAAATATATTGCAAAAATAGTATCTTCTTCAAAGCGTATTCTCCAAAAACAGAATGAAATTTGAAATCAATAACAGAAAGAAAACTAGAAAGTTCACAAACGTGAAAACTAAACACAGAAAACCAATGACCAATGAGTTAAAGAAGAAATCATAAGGGAAATTAAAAATAATTTTAAAATGAATTAAAACAAAAATGGAACATACCAAAACTTAATAATATGCACAAAAAGCGACATTGATATGGCTGTAAACATTTGAAAAATATTATATTATTAAAAATCTCAAAAATAGCAGTCTCATTTTATAACTTTATAAGTTAAGAAACTAGAAAAAGATAACAACCTAAACCCAAAGCTACTAAAAGGAAGGAAATAATAAAAATTAGAGCAGAGATAAATGAAATAGAAAATCAAAAAACAATAGAGAAAATCAACTAAGCCAAAGTTAGTTCTTGAAAAAGATCAACAAAATCACAAAACTTTAGCTAGATAGACTAAAAAAATAAAATAAACTCAAACTACTAAAAATAGTCATGAAAATGGTGTCATTAGTACCAATTCCACAGAAATAAAAAGGACTGGAAGTAAGGCTGAATAACCCAGATAAAGTGGACAAACTCCTAGAAACATAAAACCTACTAAGACTGAATCACAAATAAGTAGAAAATCTGAATAAACCTATACCTAGGAAGGAGATTGACTCAGAAGTTAACCACCTCTCAGCTGGGTGTGGTGACTCACGCCTGTAATCCCAGCACTTTGGGAGACTGAGGCGAGTAGATCACTTGAACACAGGAGTTGAAGACCAGCCTGGGCAACATTGCGAAACCCAATCTCTACTAAAAATTTGAAAAATTAGCCAGGTGTGTTGTCACATATCTGTAGTCCCAGCTACTTGGGGGTCTGAGGCAGGAGGATCACTTGAGCCCAAGAGGTAGAGGCCACACAGTGAGCCCTGATCATGCCACTGCATTTCAGCCTGGGCAACAGAGTGAGTCCCTGTCTTAAACAAACAAACAAAAAAACTCTCTATTTACGAAATACCTGGACCAGTTGGCTTCACTGATGAATTCTACCAAGTATTTAAAGAAGAACTGATGCTGGTTGTTTCCAAAATCTTCCTAAAAAATTGAAGAGAAGACAACACTTTCTAACTAATTTTATGAAGGCAGCTTTGGTCTCATGCCAAAGACAGGAAAAACAAAACAAAAAACTGCAGGCCAATATCCCTTAATGAACATTGATGCAAAAATGCTCAAAAGAAAAGAAAAAAAGCTAACAAATTTCAAACGAATTTCAGCACCATATTAAAAATAAGTATACAACATGACCCTAGAATACAAGGATGGACCAACATATGAAAATAAATCATTGAATCATTGTAATATACCACAGTAGCAGAATGGAGGGCAGAAGAAGTTTTAAAAACCACCCATGTGATCATTCGATGATGGGTTTTCAGCATCAATTGATGCTGAAAAAAAATTGGGAAAAATTCAGGTTTCATGATAAAAACACTCAACAAACTAGGAAAAAAAAAAAAGTACCTTAATGTGATGAAGGCCTTATGTGAAAAACCCACAGCTCACATTAGATTCAGTGGTGAAAGACTGAAAGCTTTTCCTTTAAAATCAGGAACAAGATGGGGATGCCCACTTTTTTCACTTCCATTCAACATAGTATTGGAACTTCTGGCCAGAACAATTAGTCAATAAAAAGAAATAAAATGTATCCAAATTGGAAAGGAAAAAGTGAACCTATTTTTTTTTGACATGATTATATATGTAGAAAACCTTAAAGATTCCACACACAAAACTATTAGAGCTAATAAATAGCAAAGTTGCAGAATACAAAATCAGACTGTAAAAATCTATAAAAATATTTTTATACAATGACAATGAACTATCCAAAATAAAATCAAGAAAATGAAATAGAATTGAGAGCCTAGAGATAAGCCCTTGCATATAGGAGCCAATAGTTTTCAACAAAGGTGTCAATTCAATGGGGAAAGAATAGTCTTTTCAACGAACAGTGTTGGGAAAATTGCATATCCACTTGCAAAAGAACGAAGTTGGTCCTTTGCCTACTGTATATAAAAATTAACTCAGAATGGATCAAAGACCTATACACAAGAGCTAAAACTATAAAACTCTTAGAAAAAAACATAGAGGGACAGCTTCATGACATTAGATTTGACAGTCATTTATTGGATATGACACCAAAAGCATAGGCAGCAAACAAAAAACTAGATAATTTGGACTTTATTGATGTTGAACATGTTTGTACATTGAACAAAGTAAAAGGGCAACCATATAATCAAGAAACCATTCACAATCACATATCTGGCAAGGTATTAATATTATATATATATATATTCCTACGATTCAACAAAAAAAATGCTATTTAAAAGCAGACAGAAGACTTGGATAGATATTTCCCGAAAGTTACACAAATGACTGATAAGCACATGTAAAGATCCTCAACATCAGCAGTCATTAGGAAAATGCAAATCAGAACCGCAATGATATACAACTTCACACCCATTAGGTTGGCTGTTACGAAAAATAGTAAATAAATAAATGGTGGCAGAATATTTAGAAATATTGTGCATTGCTGGTGAGAATGTAAAACAGTACAACTGCTGTGGAAAACATGGCATATCCTCAAGAAATTAAGCATAGAATTATATGACCCAGCAACTCCACTTTTGAGTACATCTCCAAAAGAATTGAAAGCAGGGGCTTGGATGTGCTGGCTTACACCTGTAATTCCAACATTTTGGGAGGCTGAGACAAGAGAATCACTTGAGGCCAAGAGTTTGAGACCAGCCTGAGCAAAATAATGAGACTCTGTCTCTACAAAACTTGTTTTAAAAAATTAGCCAGGCCTGGTGGCACACATCTGTAATCCTAGCTACTCAGGAGGATGAGTATCACTTGCACCCAGGAATTCAAGGTTACAGTGAGCTGTGATCATGCCACTGCATTCCAGTCTGGGCAACAGAGTGAGACTCTGTCTCTTAAATAATTGAAAGCAGGAACTGTAATAGATATTTGCATGCCAGTATTCGTAACATCATTATTCACGTTAGCCGAAAGGTGGTAGCAACACAGATGTCCATTAATTGATGAATGCATAAACAAAATGAATTAAATACATGCAATGAAGTATTATTCAGCCTTAAAAATTACTGTAATCCTGACACTTGCTACAACATAGATGAACCTTGAAAACATTGTGCTAAGTGAAGCCAGATTATTTAAGGAAAAATGTGTGATTCCACATACATGAAGTATCTAGAATAACCAAATGCATAAAGAAAATAAAACAGTGATGGTGAACAGATAGGGAGGAGAGAATGGAGGGTTTTTGTTTGGAATAATTAAAAAGGTCTGGAGATGGACAGTGGTGACAGTTGTACAATAATATGAATATACTTAATGACACTGAATTGTATACTTAAAATTAGTTATAATAATAAAGTTTATGTTATGTATATTTTGCCAGAGTTCCTTTTATAGCTATACGACAGGAAATGCAGCATACATAAAACGTACATTCTTTTGAAACATTTCTGCAACGTTTCAGGCACAACTTCCAGACTCCAGTATGACAGGAGGTATACTGCGTTGCAAAACGCAAGTGAGACAGATGGCGTGAGAACCACCTCAACACAGGAGAGCTGCGGCCTTTTTCCTCCTCTCACCTAGCTTTTATATTTTCCTAAATTTCATAGCTTCGTAAGATTTGTGATAGCTGGGTCTTATTCATTATAACTCATAAACAATCCGAATAACATGGTTCTGGTTCCTCATGTTATCTTCAGATCTTAACAAAGAGCCTAACAACTGTAGGGATAGCTTTAGTTCAATACACAGATTATAGCACTTAGGTCACAGAATCAGTTCACTGCATTTTTTGTGTAAACAATTTTGACCCAGAGTTAAATCTTTAGGTGTCTTTAGCTCTGGAAGGGAGTTTGAATCAATTGTTATCCCCTCTATGCCATAGCTACATGATGACTTAAGATTTGCCCAAATGTGGAGTCTGACAAACATCAAGCAAAGGAGAATTCAATTTAAAGTAACTCTGGGTGTTGAGCAGTGGACAGAAGTAAATCCTTTCTGGAAGAATTCTACTTAATCTCGTCCTCAAATATTTCTCAGAGATAAAGTTCTAAGGGAATTAGCATGTCATGGGGTCAGGAAGATGAGGGGAAGCAGCAAAATACACAGGAATTAAGGCACCAGAAAGAATAAGAGATTATAGGTGGACCCTGAAAGACTTAAAATCCCAATATTATCAAACCATGTTAAAAATAAATGTAATATATTTATAGAGCTTAAAAAAAAAGCTTATGAATTGTATTGAGGAATCAACCAATTTGAAAAAGAACTAAACGTTCATTTACATATGTAAAATATAATAATGAAAAAATTTTAAACTTCATGGATAGATTCAACTGCAGATTATAAACAATTCAAGAGAGAATTATGCAGCTAGATGAAACTATTGGAAGAAACCATCCATCCAGAATTCAGCTCAGATTGAAAAGAAGCAAAAAGGGCCGGGTGCGGTGGTTCACGCCTGTCATCCCAGCACTTTGGGAGGCGGAGGTGGGCAGATCATGAGGTCAAGAATACAAGATTAGTTTGGTTAACATGGTGAAACCCTGTCTCTACTAAAAATACAAAAAAAAAAGTAACCGGGCATGGTGGCATATGCCTGTAATCCTAGCTACTCGAGAGGCTGAGGCAGGAGAATTGCTTGAACCCAAGAGACAGAGGTTGTTTTGAGCTGAAATGGTGTCACTACACTCCAGCCTGGGCAACAGAGTGAGTCTTCATCTCAGAGAAAAAAAAAAGAGAAGTTAAAAAGCATGGAGTATAGAGTGAGAAAATATAAAATATAATCAAATTTGAGTTCAGAAGGAGGTAATACAGAATGAGGAAAAGCAAAGTTTGAAGACAGAATGACCAAAAAAAAATCTCACAATACTCAAAAGACATCAATCTTCAGACTGATGAATCCAAACAAATCCCTAGGAAGGTAAATAATAAGAAATCTATACCTAGTCACATAATACAGTAGTAACAGTATAAAATATATAAAAAAAGATCTTGCAAACTACTAGAAAATGAATTATATGGTATGTTAATTATACTTCAATAAAGATTCAAATAAATAAATATTTTTTGTATCTTGATGTTATAATTTTGATATTTTTCCTAGTTGATAAGAAATAGATTGTATATTGTTATTTACATGTGTTCTTTGCTTAATAACAAGATTAACCTTTTTACATGTTTTTGGCTACTTCTGTTTTTTTTTTATTTGTAAGTTAAATATTCATATTCTTTATGAATATTTAAATTGGCATGCTTATTGATTTTAAGATTTTAAACTTGTAGTGTTCTTTCTAATTAGTTATATGCCTTTTATTTTTATTTGTAATATTTGACAAATATAAATTTTACAGTTTTATGAAGATAAATCTTAAAATATTGGAGAGAGAGAAAACAGAATATCTAAAGTTAAACAACAATTTGACTGATTGGTTAAACTCTCAATAACTACTTGAAACAGAAGATAACTGGACTAATAATTTCAGTGTGCTGAAAGAAAATAATATTTAATCAAGAATTTTACACTCAGCAAAGTTACCATTCAAGAATGGGGGAGGATGAAATGTCATTTTTCTACAAACAAAAATGGGAAGATTGTATCACCAAAGAACTTCACTTAAGAAATTTTAAAGATAAATACTCTGGCAGAAGAAAAATTATCTCAGATGGAGAGTTGAGGATACAAGAGGGAAAAGAGAGCAAAGATAATGGTAAATATCTGAACAAATCTTTTGACTATTGTCTTGGTCCATTCTGCTGCTATAACAAAATACCTTAGACTAGGTAATTTATAAACAATAGAAATTTACTGCTTACAGTTCTAGAGGCTGGGAAATCTACAATCAAGGTGCCTGCAGATTCAGCATCTGGTGAATGCTTGCTCTCTGTTTCAAAAATGTCCCCTTCTTGCTGCATCTTCACGTGGTAGAAGGGGCAGACTATCTTCTGAAGGCCTCTTTTATAAGGGCACTAATACCATTCATGAGGACAGAGTTTATCACTTCCCAAAGGCCTCAACACTTTATACTGTTGCACTGGGGATTAGATATCAGCATATGAATTTGGGGTAAACAAAAACGTTTAGACAATGGCAACTAGTGAAACAAGAAAAATTATGTCTCAATTATGGGGATAAAAAATATGCTAGAGTTCTTGAAAGCAACAGCATGTAATTTGAGATACTGTGATTATAGTTAAGTATTCCAAGGGGCCAGGCACGGAGACTTATCCCTGTAATCCTAGCACTTTGAGAGGCTGAGGTGGGCAGATCACTCGAGTCCAGAAGTTTGAGACAAACCTGGACAATACGGCAAAACTCTGTCTCTACAAAAAGATACAGAAATTAGACTGGCATGGTGGCATGTGCCTGTAGCTACTCAGGAAGCTGAGGTGAAAGAATCATCTAAGCCTGGGATGTCAAGGCCCCAGTGAGCCATGATTATACCACTGCGTTTGCCTGGGTGACAAAGTGAGAGCCTGTCTAAAAATAAAAATAAAAATAAAAAAATTCTAAAAGTCCTGTTTTCTAGGAAGATATTAAAGATTGATTAACTATAATTTTTAAAGTATGCATATTAAACTTATTAGGGTAATCACTAAAAGGATGGACAGAGTATATAACTTCAGAAATAGAAGGAAGAAATAAATTAGAAAACTACTTAAAATTAGACAAGAAAAGAGGGAGAAAATAAGAAACAGAAAAACCAAAGACAAGTAGAAAGCTTATAAGTTGGTTAAAAAAAAAAATTTTAATACAAACTCCCAGAACATCTTCCACTTAAATTTTTTCTCATAGAACACTGCTTAGCTTCTCATATTCAAACTTGATAAATATGTATACCTTCATGTTTATCTGAAAAACAGGTTCACCTGATAACATATGAAAATTTTATATTTATATCTGAAAAATTTAGTAAATTTTCAAAAAAAATGTATTAAACGTTTAAAATTGTAATATCATTGTAGGTTAGCATGCAATTGTAAGAAATGATACAGAGAAGTCCTATGTGCCCTTTACCAGTTTTTTCAAGTGGTAACATCTTACAAAACTATAGTAGAAAATTACAATCGTATGTTAACGTTGATACCATCGAGACAGAACAGTTTGTTCATTCTTTCATTTGTTCATGGGTACTTCGGTTGACTCCATATTTTGCCTCTTATGAATAGCACTGCACTAAATGTGGGAGTGCAGATGTCTTTGTGATACATTGATTTCCTTTCTTTTGGATATATAACCAATAGTGCAGTTCCTGGATCATAGGGGAATTCTATTTCTAGTTTTATGGGGAAATTCTACACAGCTCTGCATAGTGGCTGTACTATTGCCCTTTTATTGCCACACCAACTCTCTGTCACCCAGACCTCCTTTCCTAAACTCTGGCAACCACTAATCTATTCTCTAGTTCAATATTTTGTCATTTCAAGAATGAGTATAATTAGAACCATAAAGTATGTAGCCTTTTGGTATTGGCTTTTTCCATTTAACATAATTTCTTGGAGATTCGACTAAATTGTTACATGGATCAGTAATTCTTTGTATTTTACTGTTGAGTAGTATTCTGTACTATATATGCCCCACAGTTTGTTCAACCATTTTCTATTGAAGGATATCTGGGTTGTTTACAGTTTGTGGTAACGATGAACATTACGATGAATGATGCAGTATCTAGGTTCTGTGGCAGTTGCAGCTTTCCTGTTTAAATAAACTCTCAAATTATTATCCAGAGTAACTGTATCATTTTACAATCACACCAGCAATAAATGAGTGTCTCCACATCCTTGCCAGTATTTGGAGTTGTCAGTATTTTTATTTTAGCCATTTTGATAGTTTTGTAAATGGTTTTAATTTGCATTTCCCTAATGACTAATAATTTTGAGCATCTGTTGAGATCTTTTTGCCCATTTTCGGACTGTATTGTTTGGTTTTTTTATCACTGATTTTTCAGAGTTTGTATGTATTCTAGATAACCAGTTCTTCGTCAGATATGTTGATTGCAAGTATTTTCTCCTAGTCTATACATTTTTTTCCTCTTCACAGTGTCATTCACAGAGCAAAACTGCTTAATTTCCATTAGGTCCAATTTATCATCTTTTTCTTTTAGCAGTTGTGTTTTTTGATATAAAGTCTAAGCACCCTTCACCTAGGCAAAGGTCCAAAGACTTTCTCCTGTCTTTTTCCTAAAACTTTTATAGTTTTACATTTTAAGTCCATTTGAGTTTATTTTTTTCTAAGGTGTGAAGTTGAGGTCAAGGTTTTTGTTTTTGTTGTGTTTGTTTTTTGTTTTGTTTTGTTTTGTGTGTGAATGTCCACTTGATGCAGAGCTATTTGTTAAAAAAGCTACCTTTCCTTTGTTGAGTGGCTTTTGCACCTGTGTTGAAAATTAATGTGGCCTATTTGTTTAGTTCTATTTCTAGTTTCTCTGTTCTGTTCTATTTGTCTGTTCCTCTGTCAGTACCATAGAATCTTTACTACTATAGTTAAACAATAAGTCTTGAAATTACATAGACAGATTTCTTCCACTTTAGTTATTTTTTCAAAATTTTTAGGTATTTCGGTTCCTTTTGTTTTTCATATAAATTATAGAATAAGCTTGTCTATCTACAAAAAAAAATTGCTGGGATTTTAGTAGGAATTATATTAAACCTGGATGTAAATTTGGATAGAATTGACATCTTTTCCATGTTGAGCCTCCATTAATACAATATGTCTCTACCTTTAGATTCCCTTTGATTTCTTTTATTGCAGTTTTCAGCATATACAGTCCGAATATGTTTTGTCAGATTTACACTTAAGTATTGTGTTTTCAGTTATTGTAAATGGTATTTTATTTTTCACTTAGGTGTGCATCTCATGTTCACTGCTTATATATATAGAAATACAATTCTTAGATGTTGATTTTGTATTCTACAATCTTGCTTAATTACTGGTACTATTCTAGTAGGGCATTTTTTATTTTTGGTTTTTGGTTTTTTGTTTGTGGGTTTTGTTTTATTCTTTGGGATTTTCTGTATAGACAATCTTGTCATCTGCAAATAGGGGAAGTTTTATTTCTTTCTTTGTGATCTATATGCCTTTTATTCTTTTCCTTGGCTGTTGCTCTAGCTAAAACTTCCAGTACTATTTTGAATAGCATGGTGAAAATGGAAATCCTTGCTTTTTTCCTGATTTTGGAGAGAAAGCATTCAATATTTCACCATTAAGTGTGTTAGTTGTACATTTTTCATAAAAGCTCTTTTTCAAATTAAAGAATTCCATCCCCTAATTTCTATTTTTTTTGAGAGTTTTTATCATGGATCAGTGTTTAGTTTTGCCAGTGAATTTTCTACATTAATTAATATGATTGCATGATCTACTTTTTCTTCTTAGATTGCTGATATGTTTATTTATTTTGAGATAGTGAACTGGTCTTGAATTTTTGGAGTAAACCCATTTGGACCTAATATATAGTTTTTTAACTTATTCCTGGCTTCTAGGTGCTAATTTTTTGTTAAGGATTTTAATATCTATATTCATAAGAGATACTGGTCTATATTTTTCTTTTTTATACTATTTTCATGTGATTTTGGTATCAAGTTAATACTGCCTTCATAAAATGAATTGTGAAGGAATCCCTCCACTTTTACTCTCTGGAAGAGTTTATGTAAAATGTATATTTTTATTTAAACATGTTCTAGAGAATTTGCTAGTGAAACCATCCATCCTAGAGCTTTATTTTTCTAGAGTTTTTTTCACTGTAAATTGAATTTTCTTAAAAGTAACAGAGCTATTTAGGTTATCTGTTTTCTATTTGGCTAATGTCGTATTTTGTGCTTATTGAGAAATCTGTCCATCTCATCAAGTTGTATAATTTATATATACAGAATTGCTCCTAGTATTTTCTTATCCTGTTCTTCAGGGTCTGTATTAATATGCCTGTTTCATTCCTTATATTGGCAATTTCCATCTTTTTTTCAGTCTCTGCTTAAGGTATTTACATTTTATTTATCTTTTCAAAGAACCAACTTTTTGCTTCATTGACTTTTTCTATTTTTGTGCTCTAAATTTCATTGTTCTCTGTTCTTTATTATTTAATCCCAGCTTGTTACTGATTTGAGACTTTTCTAATGCCAACTTTAGGAGCACTGATTTTGATGCATTCTATGAATTTGATATGTTATATTTGCATTTTTATTCATCTTTTTTTTGTTGTTGAATAAGAAAAGAAAAGAGAGAAAAGAGAAAAAGAGAGAAAAGGAGAAAGCAAGAAACAGCAAAAGAAAGAAAAAAAAAGATCAAAGAGAGAAAGAAAGAGGACAAGAAAGAGGGAGAGAGAATGGGATTCTTGTTTTATTGCCCACACTAGAATGCAGTCTAAAAATGGGTATTAAAAACCTCTTTTATGCCAATAATTGTGTTTAACAATGGAGACAGGAAGGAATAGAGGGATGAAAATAACAAATAAGCAGCCAACCAATATTTTATTTAAACCTGTGAAATGCTATGCAATTGCTGGGGAGTGATTTACTTCCAGTTATGTGGTCACTTTTAAAATAGGTGTAATGTGATACTGAGAAAAATGTATGTTTTGTGGATTTGGGGGAGGAGAGTTCTGTAAATATTTGTTAAGTCTAGTTGTTCCAGGTCTGAGTTCAAGTCCTGGATATCCTTGTTGATTTTCTATCTCGTTGATCTATGTAATATTGACAGTGTAGTGTTAAAGTCTCCCACTATTATTGTGTGGGAGTCTAAGTCTCTT
>PVKP010005856.1:0-86712 GCA_004027715.1 Plecturocebus donacophilus
AAAAAAAAAAAAAAAAAAAAAAAAAAAAAACTGAAGGCGTGCTAAGCTGCTACCCAAGCCACAGCAAAGCTAGACTATTTACTCAAGAGAAAGAGCTGAAGAAGGTACACAGAAACAGCAGTGGGAACAAAGAAACTCACTCATTTAACATGCCAAGAGAAATAAGCAGTAGCAACAACATTTTAAAACTTTAATTTATGGGGCAAAGCAGAAAATTATTAGACTCCGCCAAGGAAAATAATAGCTCCACATTTATTCAGCAATTGAATTTTTGCATTCCTAAATACATGTCTGTGGTCTGTGATTCCCAGGTTGTTTTGTGAGCATGAAAACTGACCTCCTCAAACTTCTCGCTAAGCCATTTTTGCCTACTGAAATGTGGATGAGGTATTTACCATCCTGACCCAGCTGGTGCACTCCAAAACACAAGAATCTCACCATTTGCTGTGAGAATCTTAAAAGTCTCTGAGAGCTCGGTGGGCATTTTCCTTATTGCAAATAACCCTCTCCTCTAGATTCCTAGGAAGGGGTAAAGCATCAGAAAGCAAGTAAAGTGTTTGTCTGTTCTTTGACCTTAATCAAAACAGAAGAAAAGCTGGAAATAAAATGAAAGCCTCAAAGGGTATATTTCAATGTTGTCTGAAGAGTTTTATTTCACTATTGATATTTAAAAAGGACTCAGCAAATTTGATTAAATGTTAGCAAGTGTCAATGCAGGATGATGGAAACACAGATGTTTTTGTAAATTATTATTCTCTATTTTTCTAAATACTTAAATTTCTTTAAAGAAAAATTTAAAAAATATAAAATGAGATTAATAGGAGAAGGCACAGTGCCAAGTTTAACAAAAGAATGTTTGTGGTTTATACCATCTAGAATTACAAAATGTAGAAGAGAAAAGCACAGAATTTCAGAATTACCTGTTGTGTAACACCAGAGCGTTCCAATCCTAGCTGGAAATTACTATCACGTTAGGATGGTTTTTATAAAATCCTGGTCTTGTTTAAGGCTCACCCCAGGCCAATTAAAAGTGAGAGTTGATAAGTGCAGGGCTTAGGCATCTGTATTTTTTAAAAGCTTCTCTGATGGTTCCAGTGTTTACATCCAAGATATACCTCTTGAAATACTGTTCTCTGCTAACATGGAATGAAATCAGAGAACAGGTGTCAATAGAAAGAGCAGTGGAGCATAAATCAGAAGACCCAAGGTTCTAGAACCAATTTTATTACAAAGTGAGTAACCTTACACAATCCATTTAACCTCTTTGGAATCCACTTTCCTTTTCTGGAAAATGAAAGCAATGTAATAAACATATTTTTAAAAGTCTGTTCCTTTTTCCAAAATTTCATTAAAAATAAAAAGAAGAAAACAATTCAGCACTGATGAATTAACAGGAAGTGTTTTCTACAAGTAGTATTTTCCATGGAATAATAAAGTATGCGGTCCTAATTGCAGTTAACTTATATTTGGCTTGCTCCATTTATCGGAGATTCCTGCACATGGTCAATGCAGGAGGATCCTTTCAAACTCACTTTGAAAGAGGGGATTCCATCTCTTTATTATCATGAACCAATGGGTTACATCAGCCATGGATAAAGCTGCCCATCTGTGCTTAATGAAATTGCTTGCCCTCTCTTAGATAAAGATGGATCTTGCATTTTTAAATGAAAATAGTAAAGGGAAAACCATATAAAAGAGATATTTTCATAAAATATCTGCTATCCCAGCAAATGATCTTAGGGAAACACTAAGACCTTTGGATTTAGCCTTGAACAAACCACCCTCTCCACCTCCTTCACCTCTCAACCTTCCTTCCCCATCCTAAATCTGCCACCTCCATGGAAATGACCAGCTCATCCATATGTGCCCGTGTGCACCTTAAAATCATGTGGGTAAAGCAGCCTGTGGCAAATGGGTCAGCTGCATTGGATAAAAAGGAAAATGCTCTAATTCACTCATTTTTTAAAGACCTTAGATGTTGTAAGAGGAGTTGTTTTTGTGAGTGATTACCTCAACCAAAAAATATTATCAAAGATCACATATAAATCAAATTATAGTGTCCTGTGACATAATTTGGACAAATGAATTAGCAGCAAGAGGTTGACAAAGAGCAAGAGGGGCCCTCAGAACTAGAACTAGACAATGAAGATAGCAGAAGGCACACAGCCAGGCCAATAACATGGTTTCTAAAGTGGGTGATTATAGATAACCAGTCTGCTACCAAATCCAGCTGGGGTCAGAAACAATTACTTCTTCAATTCTGCAAAATAAAAGAAAGACTCTTGTTCTTCAAGTCCTAGAGAACTGGGCAGAGCATCCCCAACAGGATTTGGGCACAAAGGAATGTAACAGGAACTCCAATGCATATCCCAGAACTACCTAGTAGGACTCAAGATACAACCGAGAGCATCCCCACTACAAACCTAGCATTGCAAAGGCAGAGCAGAGCTGGCAGCAAGAACGACCACTTGCTGACTCTCTTGAGAGCAAGCACTAAGCTGCCCTCTGACTAACACAACTGCTGAAGCCTAGGACTAAGCTGGCAGTTTTGGCTAAGAAGTCTCTCCCACAGAAGTAGGAAAATAGGAAGGCAGCCAAACAACCAGGGTAGCACAAAACCCTACTTACACCTTTAGTGATTTTTCTTGTTTTGAAAACAAGGTAGAAAAATGTAAAGTGAGTTAACATATGGCAGAAGTTAATTGTCATTTCATGCCATAAGACTGCCATTTAATGGATGTTGAGTCAAAGTAATATATTTAAAGAGCATGAAAAAGCCAAAGGACTAGAAGAAATGAATGATACAGAAAACCACAGTAAAAGAGACAATACTGGAGGAAAAGGAGAAAGAGTAGGAAACAGAGGAGCCAACAAGTCCCAGTCACGCGATTCACATCTCTGAGACACTGCTCTCCCACTTTACAATTCACTCCTCTGGCTTCTGTTTTAACACCTTTCTTTCTACCTTCCTGACTGAATGGATAAAACAAGACCTCCTTGGTATAGATCTACTGAAATTTCTCTCCTTGTTAAACCTTCTCCACTACATTGGCAGTTAGTAATTCCCATCTATAGCTCTAAAACTTGTTTCTACCCTTTAGGGCCACTGGTCCTTCTCCTTCAGCTGTGACCCCTTAGTCTCTTTGGCTACTGCAGGATCCTAGGCATCCCCCAGGCTTTTCCCAGCTCCAGTGCTCCTAGACGTTCTAGGCTCATCTTTGCAACTCCGGCAGTGGCCACTGCTCTATCACAGCCAACTTGGAAGATGTCTCTGCTGCTGACAATGACCCCCATTCTTTGGGGAAACAGTTATGGGAATGCTTTCAACTCAAACCGGACTTAGGAGGGACATTTCCTCTACCTATCACTTACAGTGTGCTGGCTGGGCATGGTGACTCATGCCTGTAATCCCAGCACTTTGAGAAGCCAAGGCGGGCAGATCACGAGGTCAGGAAATCGAGACCATCCTGGCTAACACAATGAAACCCCATCTCTACTAAAAATTCAAAAAATTAGCCAGGAGTGGTGGCACGTGTCTGTAGTTTGAGCTACTCAGGAGGCTGAGGCAGGAGAATCGCTTGAACCTGGGAGGTGGACGTTGCAGTGAGTGGAGATCCTGATATTGCACTCCAACCTGGGCAACAGAGTGAGACCCCATCTCAAAAACAAAAAAGAAAGAAAAGAAACAACCTACTATCCGTTGTGAATTTACATCACTCAATTACACAGGACACATTTTGCAGTACATTTCTGCCTTTTGCATTGGTAGGGACTGCAACTGTTCTGGCTTTGAGAGAGCAAAGGCATGTTGCTTTCAACAGTAAGATTTGTTGTGGAAACTCTGCTTAAGCTCTCAAAGAAAGGTGAAGAAGAGACAGAGCAAGGGCTCTTAGACCCCAACCAGCTTCAACCTCTCCTCATTTATCACTATAAGGATGCATACGTAAAACTGATGAGAGTTGAGAGTGGATGGTTCTTCCATGATGCTTGGTCATCGTCACAGCTTACATAGCCCTCCTCTTTGGTGCAGCACCCTAGTATGTATTGCCAATTCTTTCATCAAGCCCAGAATCAATTACATTAAGGTCAGAAAGATAACTACATCTCCACATTTCTTTAGTATTTACATAGATTTTAATGTAACGTAATAAGTTTTAGTAATAAGAAATGTTATATGATGGTAGTTGGAACACATTTAAACTTTTTATATTAATATTTATGGAAAAAAAAGACTACTCATTATAAGCTATATTTTCCTGAAATGTGAACTGGGAGTATGACAGAGACTCCTTCATCCTGAATAATGGTACTACCCTCCCTTTCCCCTTCTCTGTGAATAAGCCATCTTCCTTAAGAGAACACTGTGAAAATTTGCTCAAGTCTAAATGGCATCTTTCCCCGCCCCTCCTAAGTAGAGATTAAGCATGTTAACCTTTAAGCTCAAGTCTGTTCTCTTCAGAACAGAGGAGTATTCTTTCATGGAGGAGAAGAAGCAACCTTTCCTTACCGAGCTTAATCAGCATGCCTAAGAGCAGGTAAGCATTTTCATTGTGCATTTTCCTAGTGGTTTACCTCTAGAACTTTATCATACAAAAGTAAAATAAAATGGGCATTTTTTTTGGAGAAGTCCAAGGACATTTCATTTTATAAATAACGAGAGTTCAGATAGAACTGAACTGCCTTTAAATTCAGTTTTAAATTTCTTAGCTCTAAAAACTTTCTAGCATTTCAGAAGATTCAGAAGCCACACAGCAAAAGAAATTAAAACATCGAAAAATAAATACATGTATGATAGGCAAGAAACAAGAATATTACAAGGGGTCTTTCCACCGAAGCCACTGCATTTTCCTTTTGTGTCTGGCAAGTTTTGAGTAAAGGAAGCCTTTCCCTGGCTTTTCTAGTTGAGTTTATTATTCCATAATCCCAGAGATATGTAGAGATTGACTAGAAATTCCCCTCACACTTTTGTCATTTCTTCTAATTGCCTAGAAAAAAAAAAACCACTGTAGTTTGCACAAGTTGATTTCTGACGGTCTCTTTATGAGCCTCATTTACATTGTGACCAACTCTTCATAGGCCACGAAGAGCCCATACATCATTGTTATCCACTAAGCCTCAGACACTCCAGCAGCGCTAGAGGGTGGGGTGAAAAGCCTCCGGTGACTTAGAATCTGACAGCACAGAAGATGTAGCAGCATGGCCAGACATCACAGACATGACCTTGTCAGGCCTGTAGAGAGGCACAGAAGCATAGGGAGGCCTTATCACTAGATGTGATTACTCTCCAGCATAAATCGCTTTTAAATCCCAGCCTCTGAGAATAGGGCCTAAAGGCAGGCAGGCCAGAGAAGCTCCATTTCATGAACATTTCAAAACTCCTTCTACAAATGTGAGCTATTTCCTTTGTCCTCATTGGTTAGCTGTTTTTCATTCGTTGCTTTCTGCCCCATTCCATTTTCCTCACCTCACAATCCTAACTTTTTATTGTAGGATGAGTGCTCTTTCCTTGTCTGTATCAGTAGATGAAGACTCACTGGTAGGTGGGTGACTTCAATGAATTTCCAGTTATAGTACTTGATGCAGTTTCTGTAGCTGTTTTCTTGGAAAAGTAGGTTTATATTGTGTTACATCATTATTTTCAACTCTGGACTCTTAATTTTCCATTCAATGGTGTGGGAAAAAAGTAACAGTTGTAATATGCATTTTAATATATGTCCTATAAAAATACTAATAGGAAAAAAAATTCTCCAAACTGGAATGGTGATGACTGAGTCAGATTTTTTTTTTTAATAAGGATTGTTTTCCAAAGAGTTTACAGAGAAACATTCCTGGAAGGACTGAGGATTTTGCACAGAATTAATTTCGTTGCACAAAGTTATTTTGGGTACACATTGTCAACAGATCGCAGTGGCTAGCTTATTTCAAATGCAGAGTTAGCATACTTCACATACTAGGAAATAATGCCAAGAGAAATCATAAACAAGCTCATGGCCTCAAGTCTTGGTATCCAGGACTTGAAGAAGTCAAATTAGAATGCAAATGCAGCATGGTTGGGTTGAACACACACGATTCTAGAAGCCTGGAATTCCAGGCTCTAGTCTCAACTTTGCCCCCAACTACTGCTGAGACCATACATGACCCAGATAAACAGTCTAGGCCTCATCTGGACAATAAAAGGAATGGGCTTGATGACCTTGGAGATGCCTCCCAGCCATCCAGTTTTGTGAAGGTAGGCAGGGACATCCTTACTAAAACACCACTTTCCAATGAGAGTTATAGCTCCGGAAAGCTGCCATTCCCTCTTCTGGCAGTTAAATTCATTTCACCTGAAAATCAGTTTCAAGGTTAGTTTTTGTGTGCAGAAACAGTACATGTAACTGTTTCAAACATCTACTATAGCAGGATCTCAGATTGCTCTCCACCTCAAATGTGCAGAGAGTAGCATTCCATTTTTCTCTGACTGGTTTTCATTATAAATTTTCATCAACCTGGTTAGTGAAGACATTTTATTTTAGTTCGATCCAATAAGTTCAGTCGGATTCAGTCATTTAAACACTCTCTTCAGGTAACTCTTCAGCTTTTTCAGGTAGAGCATGCATCCTGGTGTAATTTTGTTCCCTTTCCAGAATCTCTCTAAGAGAATTATTGCAGAATGACTCAGCTGAGCTGTTTCCTGGAGTTGTGGCTGCTGAGATGCAACTGGTACTACTGGCTTGTTAGTTGGCACATTGGTGCACACCAAAGGATCCACGGTCCCGACCAATTCCCCAAGGTATTATAGTCCAAGGACAGTTCCACTTAACTGATGACAGGGTTCTGGCCATCCTCTGGCTACTCAGTACTTTGCATCCCCTTACCACACACCCTCTGGCCCTTCCCATGGATTCTACTGGCCAACACCCTGGGACTGTGAAGGTGGATCTTTCAGGAAAGATACACTAGACCCTTTAGGCTCTTTCCATATGTAACTGGGTACTTCCAAAGTCCATCTCCTTTAAGGGTAAACCCCGAGTGGGGGTCATGGAAGAAGAGCATGTGATTGGCTGAGACCTTTGGGATATGACCTACTCGCTCTACCTCTGTCTTCCTTCTCACTATAATTTTCAAGGTCCAGAGGTGTGGGTTTACAGTTTTCCACTTCCTCTAAGCCTCCCTCAGGTGCAGACACCATAGGCAGAGGGTAGAAAAGGGGAACATTTTCCATAGTTCAGTTTTTCCCTGAACTATGGAAAAACCTGAGTACTGAGTCTACGATCCATCTGAATTCTCCAAGCTTGTTCCTGGTATATTACTGGCAGTTTAAATAATTTAGAAAATCCTTTCTCTCCAGGCTAAGCTTGGAATTCAAGATTATTGGCCTGCTGAAAAATCTAATTTGTGTCTTTGTCTTGGCATTTCTCTGTAGCAATCCTAATTCTCTCCAAGGCAAATAATTGGGCATGTCTGGAAGAGTAGGGAAAGAGCAAGAAAAGGAAATGCAAAGGAGAGAAGAACATTAACATGCAAAGGAGAGAAGCACATTAACATATTTCACAAATATTCTCTATTATATTAGCAATATGTTATGTGGCATTAAAGAGAAAGACCATAAAAAAAATAAATACAAAAATTAAGGAAAGATCAAATAACATTGTTTATTTTTAAACTATTAGGGCAAAGTCAACTCAGCCTTCACTGATAGATCTGGGAGTATGTCTCACTCTCCCATTTGTCTTCTCTTGTGGTCTGGCAGTAATATACATACATGTGAAACCATTAACTTGCTTCAACAATAAGAAAACAAACAACCCAATTAAAAATGGGCCAAACACATTAACGGAAGCGTAGCCAAAGAAGATACAGTTGGCAAATAAGCACATGAAGATATGCTCCACGTCATATGCCGTCAGGGAAACACAAATTAAAACAATGAGACACCACTATGTCTCTATGAGAATGGCCAAAATCTAGAACATTGAAAACACTAAATGCTGACAAGAACATGGAGCAACAGGAACTCTCATTCATTGCTGTAGGAAAACAAAATGATACAGCCACTTTGAAAGCCTGAGTGTCTTACACCACAAAACATACTTTTAACACATCATCCAGCACCATGTCCTAACTCAAACAAGTTGAAAACATGTCCACAAAAATACTTGCACATGAATTTTTACAGTAGTTTTACTCATGATTGCCAAAACTTGGAAGCAGCCGACATGTCCTTCAGGAAGTAACGGATACATAAACTGTGGTACATGCAGACAATGGAACGTGAATCAGTGCTAAAAATGAATGAGCTATCAAGTTATGACAAGACATGGAGGAAACTTAAATGTGTATTAGTAAGTGAAAGAAGCCCATCTGTAGAGGCTGCATATTGTATTATTCCAACAATATGACATTCTGGAAAAGGCAAAACTATGGAGACCGTAAAAAGATCAAATGGTTCTGAGAGGTTGGAAGAAGGGAGGGATGAATAAGCAGGGCACAGATGATTTTTAGGGCAGGGAAAACACTCTGTATCATACTATAGTATTATGATGGGTAGCTGTCATTCTACATTTGTCCTAACCCATAGAATGTACAGCACCAAGAGTGACTCCCATTGTAAACTATGAACTTTCAATGATGATGATGTGTCCTTGTAACAAATGTACAACTCTGGTGGAGAATGTTGATAATGGAAGCGGTCATGCATATTTCAGGGCAGGAGACATTTCTGAAATCTCCATATCTTATGCCCAATTTTGCTGTTAACCTAAAACCATTCTAAATATATAAAGTCTTTAAAAAAAAATTTTAACTATAATTAATTGTCACATTAATTGGTGACAAAAGATTATGCCACACTTTACATGTCTAAACAACGTCCATTTTTAAAACTCTGCCTATCATCATCTTGGCCTAGCTTCAAGGGAAATAATTTTTCTGGAATTGATTGAAATATGCATACAGAAAAGTGCCCACGGAAGTGTACAAATCAATTCGTTTTCACAAAGTGGACACACTTATGTAAGAAGCAACCACGTAAAGAAACAGAATCTTAATAGTACCCCCAGAAATCACCAATGCCCTCTTTTACTCACTACATCCCCTCCAACCTACCATGGTAACTTCCAGTCCGACTTTTGACACCATCGGTTATTTTATTTTTACTTGTTTGTAAACTTTATACACACACAGTCATATACCCTATGTACTCATATATGTCTTGCTTTATTAGGCATTGAGGGAGTCATCTGCATTGTTTCATATAGTTATAGTTCATTAATTCTCATTGCTATAAATTATGCTATTGTATAAATCTATTTATTTATTCATTCCACTGTAGATGGACACTTGGTTTTTTTCCAGTTTGCTGCTATAGAAATCTTGGTATATGTCTTTTGATAAACTTACATTGGGTTTACACCTAGAACCAGAATTGCAAGAACACAGGTGACATATATTTAACTCAAACAGATTCTGCAAATAGTTTTCTCAAGTGATTATGCAAATGTACACACTTACCAGAAGTACATGAGAGTTTCAGATAATCCATATTCTCAGCCACACTTGATGGTGTCTGCCTTTTTCACTTTAGCCATTCTAGTTAGGTATGCTGTGGTATTGCACTGTGATTTTAATTTGGATTCAGGGAAATGCTGTGTATGTGTGTTTGCACCAAGTGCTTTGGAACAAAACAAATGATTGTTTGGGTCCCAGCTCTGGGTCTTACTATGCGAAGTTCATCAGGTTTCATTTTTCTTATTTATTAAATGAGATAGTGCTTGAAAAAACAATGCTCAGCATAGCTAGCCATCTTAATTTATATCAAGTTATCCATATACATAACTCAAACATAGAGAGCTAGCTGAAGGATGGATAAGTAGATAAATAGGTAAGTATGTAGTTAGATAGGTAGATAGATAAACTCAGTTTGTTTGGGCTGCTATAAAAAAATATTACAGACTCATCACCTATAAACAACAAAAATTTGTTTCTCACAGTTCTGGAGGCTGGGAAGTCCAGGATCAAGGTGTTGGCAGGTTTAGTGTTTGGTGAGGGTCCATTTTCTGGTTCATAGGTGCTCCCTTTCTGCTGAATCATCACATGGTAGAAGGTACTAGCTAGCTCTCTGGAGTCTTTTTTATAAGAGAACTAATGCCATTCATAAGAGGCCTGCCCTCATGACCTAAACACAAATGAATACTTTGGCACCCTCTTCGGGGAACAAGATCATCTGAAATAGCACCCATGTTAGGATAGAGTACAAAGTGATCCCCAAAGAACCATGAGAAGTGACAGCATAGGAGAGCCTGGGGATATATTGTGCCCTCACACTCAGTATCATTCTTGGTGAGCACTGAATGGACATCTGAATATCCGGGATTGGCCAGTTCTGCCATTTACCTGTTTACTAGCTGATGAAAATGAGGAGCTCATGTGACTCTTACCAGTTCATCTGCTCAGTTTAAAATGAGGATACAATGGCTGCTATACCCCTCATTTTTTTTTCTTTTCTGAGATGGAGTCTTTGTTGCCCAGGCTGGGGTGCAGTGGCATTATCTCGGCCCACTGCAACCTCTGCCTCCCAGTTCAAGCAATTCTCTTGCCTCAGCCTCCTGAGTAGCTGGGACTACAGGGGCATGCCACCATGCCCAGCTAATTTTTAAATTTTTAGTAGAGACAGGGTTTTACCGTGTTGGCCAGGATGGTCTAGATCTCTTGACCTCGTCATCCACCAGCCTTAGCATCCTAAAGTGCTGGGATTACAGGTGTGAGCCACCACACTCAGCCAGTACTCCTCATTTTTAAGGATCAAATCAGAAAATAATCTTGAAACTACCTGCCATTATGCCTTACTCTGTATCTATAGGGATTAAATGAAGAAGTGAATGGCATGAATCAGAAAACCAAATATAAAAATTCTAAAGTGATACAAAAATATAAGGTCTTTTGATATATTTTTGTGAAAGGAAAATGTATTAGTAGCAAGTACCCTTTCTTGGCTCCCAGTTTCTCCTGCCAAATTATTCTCCATCATCTATTTGCCTGAAGTTATCAGTTTGGTGTTTTTGTTTGTTTTGTTTTGTTTTTGAGACAGGGTCTCACTCTGTCGCCCAGGCTGGAGTGCAGTGGCACAATCTCTGCTCACTGCAGCCTCCTCCTCCCAGGTTCAAGTAATTTTCCCACATCAGTCTCCTGAGTAGCTAAAATTACAGGGATGTGCCACTACATTTGGCTAAGTTTTGTATCTATAGTAGAGACATAGTTTCACCATGTTGACCAGCCTGGTCTCTAACTCCTGACCTCAAGTGATCTACCTGCCTCGGCCTTCCGAAGTGCTGAGATTACAGGCATGAACCATTGCACCCGCCTGAAGTCATCGGTTTTTATGTGGCTACGCAGAATTGTGAAATAGGCAATAAGTATAAATTTGTTTCCCAACATTCAGGTGTACACATATTGTAACTTTTCATGATTTGTGGGAGAGTACAGATTCCATGGTTGCACTCATCTCTCTAGGGCAAATTTAGCTGCAGTGATGTTTTCTGTGTTGGCCAATGCTAAAGCACTTGGTGTTCTGTCCCTCAGTATTTATAAGGCCTCACCAAAGATGCTGGGGCTTCCTCACCAAAGAGCACACTGTTGAAGCACAACTCAGATCCCCACCTTTAGGGTATGTAACCTCTTCTTCTCTGCCCTTTGGGTCCTGCCCCCTTATTTGAACATTCCCAAATGCAAATCTTCATTCTTTCTTGGAGCCGAAGAATTCCTTCCACCTTACCAATCCCTATTTTCTTGATGACAAAAAGGGGGAAATACCTCTCTTGTATTAAAAATAAGCCAATAGCAAAAACCAAGAGTAGTCATTTTGCCATCAGATAATCCCTTTCCAAGTGCATAGGTTTGCTTATTACATCACAGCTTTGCTTCTTCCCTAACAAACAGTGGTAGTGAACTGGGTGGGGACAGATGGTGATGTTTGCTGAAAAGAATTAAGTCATGGAAAGCAAAATGAACTGAGATACGGTTTGTATTTACCCAACTTATTTACGCAATTTGCTTAGTCACGAAGAAAACATGGCTCTCAGTTGCAACAGACTCTGGTCATCTTAAGCAAAAACTACCATCACTGAAAGGACATCAGGCAAGGTGTGGTGGCTCACATCTGTAATCCTAGCACTTTGAGAGGCTGAGGCGGGTAGATCACCTGAGATCAGGAGTTTGAGACAGGCCAGGTCAACGTGGTGAAACCCCGTCTCTACTAAAAATGCAAAAATTAGCCAGGCATGGTGGCATATTCCTGTAATCCCAGCTACTTGGGAGGCTGAGGCAGGAGAATTGCTTAAATCCGGGAACTGGAGGTTGCAGTAAGCCGAGGTTGCACCACTGCACTCTAGCCTGGGCGATACAGTGAGACTCCATCTCAAAAACAAACAAAAATAAATGACATTAAAGATGCAAAATTATCAAAAGGCCAGAAGACCCAACTTAGACAATTGAAAACAACAACAACAACAACAACCTCAAGGAAGTCTAAAGACTTGGCCACTGGAGCCATAACAAAAATCTCACCGCAAGAACTGTTTGTTTCATGCAATGTTCTATGATGTGACAATGGCTCCTAAGCTTCCCAATTTTCCGCATCTCTACCTCAGAGCCCTAGTTCCCTAAGAAAGGGACTAACTAGTCAAACTAAGATCATTTGTTTTCCTCTGGCTACACAGAAATGGAAGTGGACTCCTCCCCATCCCCCCACCAAAATATATATACATATATTTATCCACAGGAAGAGATTTATCCCAAATGGTGATGAGGGGGTCAATATAAAAGGTTAAGTAATGAACAAAAGTCTATTATAGATGCTCATCAGTTTGTTTTATCTTTAGTAGGTCTCTTCTTGGTCTCACTTCATCATCTGCAAACAAGAGGACTGAACTAAATCATATATAAGATGCTCTCCATCCCTAAAAGATTCTGTCCCCTGCTGTCTCACTTCTTCCTCTGACAGTTGTATCTCTGAGCCAGCATTAGAGAGTTTATAGATGAGTAGCATCTAACAAGAGGTGAAAACACAACAAATGTTGAATGGGATAAGCTCATTATAAGGAAAAAATGTCTGACATTTCACTGTTGTGTCTTTCTGTTTATCTGTACATTCTCAAGAACCACCATTTATTTAATCACAAGGGAAAACGCCCCATTTCTTACCTCTTTTCAGAGGAGTTTCTTTCATTTTTTTAAATTTATATTTACTTATTTATTCTTAGGGATGGGATCTCACTATGCTGCTCTGGCTGGTCTCAAACACCTGGGCCCAAGTGTCCTCCTGCCCCAGCCTTCTGAGTAGCTGGACTACAGACGTGTATCACTGCTCCCAGCTCAGATGGGTTTCTTGAAGCTGCTTTTGCTCCTGTGTCTCCTTGAGACTCAAAATATTTGTTTCTCTGGACCTAAGAAATCTTCCTGAAAACCTTGCTCCAAATCCTCTTCATGGCCTATGCACTTGAATCGTTCATCTAACCAAATCCAGGAAGCTCATACGTCATTTATTAAACTAAAATTTAGTTGTTCCCAGTTGTCTGTGTACATTCTCCTTTAAAAAGCTAAATTGATTGTTTAAAATCAATCATTTCAGCTATTTTACGTTTTTATTCCTTAAGCACACCTTGTTTTGTTTTGTTTTTAATTCCTGTTTTATTCTGGGTAGAAATTGCTTTACCACCACTCTCCTAACCACCACCGATAATTAAAAATTACCGATTTTGATCGTTTCTGTCCATTCTTTTAGCAAGAGCATCAGATAATTCTCCATATTTACCTTTTTCCTGCACAGCCTTCTTCAGCTTCCCTATCATTTTGATTTAGAAAACAGGACAATAGCTCTGTAATGACTGTGTTCCTTTTCTTAGATCTTCACACAGCTCTCCTCGTTTTTTCCACTGTGTTATGCACTTTCCATTTTTGTTAAGTCCTACATTCTTTTTCAGGATGACTGCAGTTCTTTGAGCTTTAATTATGGTGTCTTAAAAGATTCTTCAGCTGCTTTCATGCTTGTGAATTTTATACTTCCTCTTACTGCACCTTATTCACCAGATTTCTTAATTCCCCAAAATTTACTTTCTTGAAATCCGATGCCTTTGTATAGCTGTATTGTTCAAATCTACATCTTATTATTTTCACTGTGAGTCATCTGTGGACATGGAAACCCTTTTGCCTACCTGTCTGATATTTTCAAATGATGATGTTTTAGATTCTCCTCCACCTCACTGGAGGAAAAAAAAAGTACTATTGTCTCTTTCCAGTGATTTAGAATTTGTAAAGATAATCAAAATTCTAACACATCATTAAATCAAAAATTTTTTGTTTATAATCAAAATGCATTCATAATAGTTCTCATCCTTCAGCTATTCCCTTAATAAAGTAAATACCTTTGTTAACAGGATCAGGCCATCACTACCTAGCACAATGCCAAACTTTGTTTTTAACAATCAGGAATCCATTTCTTAGTGAGACACATCTAGTCTAGAAAGAAGAAAATATTGTCTGTGATCCCACCATGAGAATCAATTGAAAAGAATTAGGAAGAAGGTTATGGTTCCAGACAAGTTGAAAATATGCATATTAAATGCACAAGGATCTATCTTTTTAAAATAATAAGTTAAAAAGAAATATAGGTTTTTGAACATGGAAGAATAAAGATTGAAACCACTTCCTGGAACAAACTTAGTTCTTGAAATTCTTTTGGCTCAAATGTACAGTTATTATTGTAAAAGTCATCATGTGCTGCAATCCTGTACCGACTTCAAAGTAAAGTATTAACAAAGACGATTGCTCTTAGACATGAGAAAGAATATATTGATGGAGACAAAGCAAATAACATGAATTCTGGTTGATTTGCGTAGAAAGAGAATTAGTAATTGAGAAAAGGGGTTTAACCAAAAAAGATTTGAGTTCATTTGATCAAAAGTATTTTTTAAAGTCTCACACAAGCATCCTTGAATATTAGAGTTTCTGAGGTTTATCCATCACCAGTCATTTTCCAATTAACTGTACATCCTAATACCCCCTGATCCTAGTTCAATAGCTTCAGGGACTGATAATTTTGCTTCTTTTCAGAAGACATTTTAAAGCTGAAGCATTAGGACTGTGATTACTATCATTTTGTGGATTTGAGTTTGCAACCCTGATACTTCAGAGAACTTTCATTTCTTCTGGGGCATCACTTTGGCATCAGGTAGTTTCCATCAGGTAAATTTGGGTGCAACTCTGCAGATCTACTAGCTGAGTTTTTCTTTTGTCTTCTTCTTCTTTTTTTTTTTTTTTTTTTTTTTTTTTTTTTTTTTTTTTTTTTTTTTTTTTTTTTTTTTTTTTTTTTTTTTTTTTGTTACTTTAAGTTCTGGGATACATGTGGAGAACATTCAGGTTTGTTACATAGGTGTACATGTGCCATGGTGGTTTGCTGCCCCTATAAACCATCATCTAGGTTTTAAGCCCCTCGATTAGAAGAAATACCCAATGCCCTCCCTCCCCTTGCCTCTCACTCACCCACAGGCTCTGGTGTGTGATGTTCCCCTCCTTATGTTCATGTATTCTCATTGTTCAACTCTCATTTATGAGTGAGAACATGCAGTGTCTGGTTTTCTGTTCCTGTGTTAGTTTGCTGAGAATTATGGTTTCCAGCTTCATTTATGTTTCTACAAAGGACATGAACTCATTCTTTTTTATGGCTGCATAGCATTCCATGATATATATGTGACACATTTTCTTTATCCAGTCTATCATTGATGGGCATTTGGGTTGGTTCCAAGTCTTTGTACTAGCTGAGTTTTTCTTTAAAACTGACCATTCAATCTCATAATAGTTCAGTTAATTTATCCCTTTACTAAAAGTTATAAGCATACACGTGAAATAACTGCTGCATTTGCATACATACATTTAAAATGTTATATATACTATTTATCAATGAAAATGAAAAAAAAACTATGATACAATATGAATAAATCTTTTAAAAAATAATGTTCAATCAGATGAACAAGAAATCAGGAGTGTTCTATTTCAACGAGAGGGGAATGTATTCATTACAGAAGTCAATATCAGACAAAAAAGAAGGAATGGATGAGGAAACATTCTAGATTAAAGTAAGCTAAAGAAACATGACAACTAAATCCAGCTGACCCTGAATTGGATCCTGTATCAGAGGGGAGCCCTTCACTTGAAGAGGAGAAATTTTATAAAGGGTTATTAGGTTAATTAACAAAATTAAATTTTGGACAGTAGATTGCATTGGATTAATGTAAATTGATGAGGTTGATAACCATACTGTGGTTATAAAAGAAAATGTCCCTATTCCTAGGAAATATGTACTAAAGTATTTACAGATAAAGTGCCATGCTGTATGCAACTTACTCTCAATTACTTCTTAAAAAACTATGTACATATGGAGAAAGAAAGCACACAAATAACAAAAACAGCAGGAAGATGTTAACAATACATAAACCTGAGTAAAAGAAAAATGGGTGTTATTTGTATATGTTTATTTTTGTAATATTTTTACATTAATAAGTATTAATGTAATAGATATTAATATTAAATATTAAAGTAAAAATATTACAAAAATAAACATATATACGGTTAAAATTTTTATCTCTAAATAGTTTTTAAATAATAAAAGATTGATCAAAATAAGCCAGACTAAACGGAACACATTCTTTGTGATCCCATGTATATAAAGTTCAAAACCAGGCAAAATTAAACCATATTCTTTGAGCATACATAATTAGGTGGTAAAACTGTAAAGAAAAGCAATGAAATGAATACTGTAATAGGTGTGTGAATAGCATAATCTTATAATAAGATATCATAATATGACATCGGTTATCTCTAGCAGGGAGGGGGAGATTACAAAAGGGAGGGGCATGCTGAGAAATTTGGAGTACGAGCAACATTCTGTTTTATTTTTCCACCACCCAGGAGTTCCTGACTGCAGTATAATATACCTATTTGATGACAGTTTTCCCAGTTCCTAACACAGTATCTGGAATACCGTACTCATGTGTATTTGTAGACTCTTGAATGAACAAATGAATGACTCATTGGTCAGCCTCTCTTATATATTTCTACTCTCTTCCAAAATAGTAGCAAGGTGATCAAGTAATTGCTTAAATAATATTATTACAAACTCCTTCGCTAGCCATAGTAGGTTTTCAGTAACAGTGGTGCATTCAAATGAGATCATGCTTGCAAAAGCACTTCATATATAAATGTCAGTTATTTTTTTTCTGATTGCTTGGAATTCCATACTGGAGACGGACTTATTTTTTCCTTCTCTTGGTAATGCCTACCATGGGGTCAAACAAATGCTGGGTGTACAATTCATCTTTGTAGGATACTTGAAAATTTAGTTTCTTAAAATGATTACTTTTCTATGGAATGTTTTAACACATATGTGAACAAAAAAGAGGTTATATAGAGAAAGTGAGGTAGGGAAAATATCTGAACAAACCTTAGTTTGCTGTTTCCCCTTAAGAGTCACCAAAGAATACTTATCTTGAACTTTTAAATGCTGAAATTATTTAAGAGGAAATGATTTAAAGGAAATAGGACAGTAAGAAGATAACTGGTCTAGAGTTTGGAGACCTAGGTTTTACCAATGACTAGGTTAACTTTTGCCTAGACTCCCAATTTTGATTAGTTTAGATCATTAGATTTTATTTCTCCAGTTCACATTTTGCCCTTGGAAAGGCTTTATTGTGAGCTCAGTAACTTCTTTGAAAGTTGTTAAAATATAGATTAAAATAGTGCAGCCAATAATTTGTTTTACTTTTTTAAAAAAGTTTAAAGGTGTGAGCCACTCACACCTATAATTCCAGGACTTTGGGAAGAAAATGACCTGAGGTCAGGAGTTCAAGACCAGCCTGGGCAACATGGTAGAATCTGTCTTTACTAAAAATACAAAAATTAGCCAGGTGTGGTGGTGAGCGCCGGTAGTCCCAGCTACTCCAGAAGCCAAGGCAAGAGAACAGCTTGAACCTGGGAGGTTGAGGTTGCAGTGAGCCGAGATCGCACCACCTGCACTCTAGCTTTGGTGACACAGTGAGACTCCTAAAAAAATTTAAGAATCATTGATTTACTGTTTGAAGGGGAGATTTTTCGCCACAGGAAGTCTTGGCTTGCTCTTCGATATAAAAGAAGAATCCTGTGGAAACATTTCTCATGATTTTGTAGATTTGACTATAGATTTGTCACTGGTGCAAACCGATAGAGTGTAGTTAACTTACAATTCAGGCATTAGTCCTATCACACTGATACTTGCAATATAAAGGGATTCGACAATAAAGTAACAGCACATAGAAGAAACTGGATTGTTTCTGAAAACCCCCATCTGAGCAGCTCTGCTTACAGAGCTAATTGAAGAAGGGGGCTCCAACACATCAAATGAAGACTTATGTTTTAATTTGTGCAAATGCATATAAAAACCATGAAATTAATTTGTTCTGCATTGGGTGGTGCCCAAATCCCTAAATTCTAAGTAATATATGGCTAACATTTCTTTAAATTATACAGACACAACAGTTGGATAACAGGTGTTCTGCTTACTGACTAGTTTCGGAAATATTTCCTGCCTTCTGTTTAAAGTATTAATTATGGACTTGCTTTAAGATATGAACTTTCCTACCAGGAAGAAAGACACATTTGTTCTGTCCCTAAAACCACCCCCATGTGCTGGCAAGCTGAACAGCAGAGCACTGGTTACCACGACAATCCATTCGCACTGCACTGCCGTCCTCAGTTTCCTTGATGCACACTGATTAGGGCTCTAGAAACTCACATCTTTGACACTGGAATGGTGCTCGTGAACACACTTAATGAAATCTTGAAAAGCAGTTTAGAAAAACACCCCATTCATGTTTCTGTCTGTTACTTGTGTATTTTCAATGTGGAGCACTTGGGAGCTAGATAAAAAACTTTGGGTAATAAGATGTGATTCAGAATCTAAAATGAGAAAGAAAAAAGTAAAGGTTTTGCAAAGAAATTACATGTCGACAATTGTTTGTCTGTCCTAGGCAGAGTTTGGGCTATTCTTCCTCACTTACGCCATCACCCTACCACACCCATTTCAAACTTCAGTATATGGGGGAACAAATCCCACTACTGCCTTAAAGGAATCGAGCCCCAGAATGTTTGCAGAGATAAAGTTCTGATCCAAGTGTCCTCCTTCTGCAAGCCTCATTCTTTTAACAGACATCCCTCTAACATGTATTACTTGTAAAGCATTGGGCTATACCTGAGGCTTGAAAAATAGGCACTATGTGGGTGTATAAACAGTTCCTTGACCACTGCTGTTTCACAAACCTAATTTAAAGCCTATTTTTAGAAATGAAAGAAGTTATCATTTAAGAGATATTAGCAAGATTCAATATGAAAGATCAAAAATGTGAGGGCAGGGTGTGGTGGCTCACATCTGTAATCCCAGCACTTTGGGAGACTGAGGCGGGTGGATCTCGAGGTCAGGAGAGCGAGACCATCCTATCTAACACAGTGAATCCCCGTCTCCACTAAAAATGCAAAAAATTAGCCAGGCGTGGTGGCGGGCCCCAGTAATCTCAGCTACTCGGGAGGCTGAGTCAGGAGAATTGCTTGTACTCAGAGGCAGAAGTTGCAGTGAGCCAAAATTGCACCACTGCACCCCAACCTGAGTGACAGAGCAAGACTGTGTCACAAAAAAAAAATTTGGAATTTGAAAGATCATACTTAGAGAACAGAAATCATAGCTTCCTAGGAGACTCTGGAAGTGCAGTACCCGCTCATTAAAAACATCTAGGGATATCAAAGATTCAGGTACACTATGGATACCACCCTGCCCCTGAGGATACTGTCTCTATATAGTGATTGCCTTCAACTAACATTGGCCATTAATCTTGCCTCCCAACTCCAGTATTTTAAAGGTGCCTCCTAAGGGGCATAGTACTTTAAAGAAGCAGTATGTCTAGCTGAAGTCAACATCCTGGAATGCCATTTCCAGCTCCATATCTAACGTTCTGCACTACCATAAAAACTTGCTTAATTTCTCAGTGTCTCAATTTTCCAATAGATAAACTGAATATAATAACAACCACTTTTTTTTCTCTAGCATCTGTAAAGCAAGTTGTAAACCCTTTTAGCAAGACTACTTAATAAACCAATTGAGGCATCTTCTGATTTTAGTCCTATTTTTAAAATGTATAGGCCAGGCATGGTAGCTTACACCTGTAATCTCAGCACTTTGGGAGACTGAGGCAGGATGATCACTTGAGGCCAGGAGTTCAAGATCAGCCTGGGCAATGTAGCGAGACTCCATTTACACAAAAAATTTAAAACAACCAGATGTGCTAGAGTCTCAGCTACTCAGGAGGCTAAGGCTGAGGATTGCTTGAGCCCAGAAGTCTGAGGCTGTAGTGAGCTAAGATCATGCCACAGAGCAATCATCTGTTGCCTGGGTGACAGAGCAAGATGCTGTCTCAAAAATAATAATAATAAATAAATAAATAAACACATGATCTATTTATCAGGTAATAGTAATAATAGCTTAATATTAAGCCTCTAATATGGTAAGCAGTAAACTAGGTGCTTTAAAAGCACCTATTATCTGACTTAGTCCTCACAACTGTTGTCATTAAAAGTAGGTTCATTACCATCAACTTTTAACATATGAGAAACATGACACTCTCAAGTTACTTTCCTAAAACCATACAACTAATTTCAGTGTTGACTGAATCCAAACCCAAGTCTATAGGACTCAAATCATAGAAGAGATTCTAATAAAATTATACTTTACAAAACATTTCCATAAAATTTCTGAAGGATAATATTACTGGTTTATCTATCTGGCCTAACCATGTGAAATCAACAATTGAAAATAATAAAGTTGGTAGTATAATTGGCACGTGCAGCTAAGGCCATATAATCAGTATTTACAAAACACAAAAAATTGTTAAAGTTGACTAAGCTTATCAAAGGAGTCAATTCATTAAGGCAAATTAGACAGTTCCGTTAAGAAAGTCAAACTGTCTATGCTTTTTGTTTTAAATGTTGCAAATCAAAAACACACGTTTATTTTTTCATTTTATTTCTATATGAATAGAGATATAGAATATACTCACAATCGGAGATCAGATCTTCCATTTTTCTCCAAGATAGTAACTTAATGTAATGTGGGGGAGGAGCAAAGTTCTGAAGATTATTTTTAGCATTTCAAAGACTCTAACATATCAAATATGTCTCACAGATAAGGTGGAACAGTCTAACTAATCATATCCCTAAGCTTTTCGCCAGAATTACTTCAACTCAATGTAATATTACCAATGATCTCATCCTGATCAGAAAGACTGATTGAGAGAGTTGCATGTGTCTTTGATTTATAAAAGTGTTTTTAAAAATATAATGATTGCTGTATTAGTGCATTTTCATGCTGCTAATGAAGACACACCCAAGACTGGGCAATTTACAAAAGAAAGAGGCTTATTAGACTTACAGCTCCACATGGCTGGAGAGGCCTCACAATCACTGTGGAAGGCAAGGAGGAGCAAGTCACATCTTACATGGATGGCAGCAGGCAAAGAGAGGGCTTGTGCAGAGAAACTCCTGTTTTTAAAACCATCAGGTCTTGTAAGAACCATTCACTATCATGAGAACAGCATGGGAAAGACCTGCCCTCATAATTCAATCATCTCCCACCAGGTGCCTCCCACAACACATGGGAATTATGGGAGTTACAAGATGAGATTTGAGTAGGAACACACACAGAGCCAAACCATATCAATTCCTTAAGGTCATAAATGCAAATGTGCCAGGATATGTATGCTTACTGCAGTATTGCTGTTACGGTACAAAAACAGGAAGGAAAGAAACTAAATGCTCATCAATAAAGGAATAACTAAATAAATTGTAGCTAATTCATACAAAAGAATGTTATACGACTTTTTTTTTTTTTTAAATGGAGTCTTGCTCTGTCACCAGGTTGGAGAGCAGTGGAGTGATCTCGGTTCACTGCACCTCTGCCTCCCAGGTTCAAGGGATTCCCCTGCCTCAGCCTCCTGAGTAGCTGGGACTGCAGGCACGTGCCACCACGCCCAACTAATTTTTGGTATTTCAGTAGAGATGGGATTTCACTGTGTTGGCCAGGATGGTGTTGATCTCCTGACCTTATAATCTGCCCGCTTCAGCCTCCCAAAGTTCTGGGATTATAGGCATAAGCCACCATGCCCAGACTATACACCTATTAAGTGGACAGGACCAGGTGTCTAATAAACAGGTCACAGAACAACGTATACTACATGGGTACTATGTGCTTTACACACACAGTAGGATAAGACGATGTGGATAGAGATACACATGTACACGAATGAAGGCATTAATTTCCACTAAGTAGCTTTTAAACACACTAATAGAAAAAGAAATGGAAACAGAAAACTTGAAATGATAACACCAGTTACTACCAGGAAGGAGAAGAGAATGAGGGCAGGTAAATAGGGCCTTTTACTTTTTCTTTAAACTTTTCTGTGGTTTGAATTTGGACAATGAGCAGCGATTGTTTTGCAACTTTTTAAATTCCTTAATAAATGCAAGGGAATTTTTGTCTGCCAAACTTTCTCAAACATGGAATCAATATGGAAACAAAAAGCAAATCGGTCCTTGATGATGACCTGGGTAACCTGCTTGTGGAGACATAACCTTTCAATGTACACAGAAAACACACACATCCTCTTTACCTAGGAGTGAGCAGATCTTGAAGCATTTAAAAAGAGAGCTCTGTTTCTCATTGCCAGAAATCTGCACCATGCAATGACTCTTTTCTGCAACTTTGAAAATACTGCAAGCTGGTAGCGAAGCAGAGTAAACAACTTGGAAGACCAACATGAAGACCCTTCAGAACCCTGGCACCTTCCTGAGACTTGGAAGAAGTCCTGCTCCTAATTGGAAACAGGCGTGCCTGGAAGGGAAGCTGCTATGTAAGTCTACCCCGTGAGGAACAGAATCAGTCATGCCATTCCCACTAAAGGAACGTGGATCAGGGCCTGCTCCATCAGCTGTGGCACCAAACAGCTTGTTGCCTGTCCAGCTCTACTCCCTGGCACAGCAGCCCAGCCTATAGTATGAACCAAGAAACCCATAATCTATGATTTGATGTGTGCCAGGAGTACCCAAAAAGCTCTACTAAACATTGATAGTCTCCTCCTAAAAGATGAAACCTGGTCTTGATAAGGCCTTGTAAAAATACACTTCGTGGGATATTCCAGCATGACTATTTCAGACTGGGTTCAATATAGGGCTCAATTGCATGCTCAGTATCAGAAATGAAGAGAGAGGCTTAGTAGGGCCTATTCTCTCCCCTGCTCCACGTGCAACCCAAGTCTTTTATTCCACGTCTTAGGTTCATTAAAATTGCCTGACTAGCCATGTATTTTTGTGTGCTCTTTCAGCCAAAGTTTTGCCAGGAACTAGACAAATGTGGATCTACACCAATATTAAAGTAGTTAGTAAGAAGGAACATCAAGTAAAGAACATAGACAAAGAAATTGAGGCAAAATATCTTGGCAGTTTTGCTGGGTGCTTCCTTCCCTTCTGGTGAGGATGTTATGGGACAGGATGTGCCTTGGACCTACCTTTCCCTTCTCTGATAAGACAGGGGTATTGAGGCCAAAAGAAGTAGGTATTGGAAGGAGCAGGTGAGTGTGTGTGTGGGATTAAAGCAGCCAACACGCCAAGATCAACCCAACCCCATGTGGTGAGATCAGGAGGAGATACAGGCAACGGGGAGCTCTTCTGAGTGATAGGGAGAAAAGGGAGAAACAAAATGACACAAGAAAAAAATTAATAAGGAGGGATTGAACATCTCAAAAGTCACGAACAAAAGGACATACCCGTTTCTTCTTTGTTCTCAGATAGTGGGGCCTTTTCTGCCTCTTAAACTTTACATACAATGAAAGAACCTTTTGAAAAACTTTGATCAAAAATGGAAGGCACACATTTAAGCAACCTTTGCTTTTTCTTTGTAAAGCACTGAGCTGAGATCATGAACAGCTGGCATCTGTCCACTGAGAGCAGGTGGTTTAGCGGTGGAGGGAGGGGAGTGGTGGGGCAGAGAACAGGCTTCCAGGTGCTCCGTGGAAGCATCCATGCACAGTAGCTCTTTCCTCCCTGGTTCTGACACCTGAGGCTCTGAGCTTCAGTCTTGGTCGCCCCCACGCAGTGTGGCTTCTAGCAGCATGTGCTCCCCATAAGGACCCATTCCTCTTTACTGTCACCTGTCACCTACCTAGAGCTCAGACTTGATCACCTTCTCATGAAAATCAAAGCCTGCTCCCATCCACATCTCAGAGTCCCTTTCTGCTCACCCATGGTTTCACTACCAGGCACTCTGTAGCTGGCTTCCAAAGTACAGCTCCAGCTCTGAATGAGTCTGAAAACTCATACAATACATCAAGTGTCCTGAAAAAGAACCATGCATATCATCTTGAGTCAGAAAACATAGGTTTAGTTCTAACACTTACAGATTATCATTGCACTGGAAGGTGAGAGTTTATCTTGAACACCTCCACATCCTGGATGCCTAGAGACATGCTACCTGTAACTGTGGCAATACGCAGCTCTCCTCAGCACTCGAATAGTGGCTCCTCTCAGTTGGGGTGTGCTGTAACCTTTGAAACTGGATTTAAAACACTTTGCAAAAAGAAAAGAATGTGAGAGACCTCATTGATAATTTTTATATTGACTACTTGTTGAAATCGTATTTTCAATATACCAGAAAAAAATAAAATATTGTTTAAATTAATTTTACCTGTTACTCTTTCTTTTTAAAATATGGCCACTAGAAAATTTAAAACAACTGAAGATGGTGACACGCTCCTGTAGTTCCAGCAAGTTGGGAGGCTAAGGCAGGGGACTAGGCAGGAGTTTGAGGCAATAGTGTGCTATGCTCGCACTGTAAATAGCCACTGCTCTTCAGCCAAGGCAATATAGTGAGACCCTGACTCTACGATACATTAAATGAATTAAAAACGTAAAAGTACTTATGTGACTTACATGCTATTTCCATTGGGCAGTGTTAGCCTGGACTTTTGCCAGGTACACTATTGGAGGCCAATACTTACCCAATGAATAAATACATACACGCAACATAAATACTGTGGCTCCTTGGATCCACTGTTTAAACTTGCTAAATCTCTTTTTATTTTTACTCCTTGACATGAGAATAAAAATATTGATCTTACCAGATTTGTTGTGAGGACTGAGATAACACTGCCCAAAAGTTAAAATATTACCCAATAATAGGTTATTTTTATTTAAAGCTTGTTGAATACTTGAAGAATGAAAATAGTGTAATTGAATAGTTTCCGAATTATTGGCAGTCATCATCAGAATGTGTAAACATTGAGAACAACTACTGTAAAAAGAGACAAGACTAATGCTCTAAAACTACATTTATTATTAATCTCATACACTCAGAAAGCAGACTTTAGCAGAAAATGAAAGATTGCCATAATTACGGTGGAATAGATTTCTTAGACAAATAGTTTTCTTTGACAGCTTGATGAAAATGTGAATACATAATTGTTATGCATTCTAGATTTTGGCCTTGGTAGGGTGTTTCTTGTTTGGGATAACTAACCATTTGGTTTACTAAAAGTACACTTTACATTTTCCAAGTAGCAAAATGGCTTCAAATAGATAAGATTGGGTAGTGAATGAAAAAAATAGTCAAATTAAAATGATGCAAACCAATATCAGAAAATCACAGGCATTCTGACTTACACATCTCTGAACATCTGCCTGCAGGAACCATATTCTCAACTCTAATACAATTGAAATACACAACTTAAAGGAGAAAGCAGAACAAAAAGCCTGAGTTTCTTCTTTATTGCAGACCAAGTTACTCAAATATTAGCACTTATGCTGGATAAAAATTTACCTACTTTGAAATCCAGTGACTATCATATAAAATTAAGGAGAAGGTGGCTATTAATGTTTTATGTTCCAAACTTAATCAAATGAAATGCATTCTTAAGAACTGACACATTCATGCTTCCTTAAAATGTGCCTTTTCATAGGAAGTCTGGGTTTTGTTGTCAAGATAGAAATCTTCATTCTTTTTCCTCTCTCATTCACTGTGTATTTATAATACACTAAAGGAGTGGTTCTCCACTGGGGCTGATTTTGTGCCCCAGAGGACATTTGGCAATGTCTGGAAACATCTTTTTGTTGTCACGTGGAGGGAGGCATCTATAGCGTCTTGTGGGTAGAGGCTAGGGATGGTACTAAACATTCTGCAATGTACAGGACAGCCCTCAATAGAAAAGAATTATTCATCCCAAAAGGTCAATAGTGTCACTGTTGAGAAACATTTCCCTAAACAAAATGCCTGTAAGATGTTTCAGGAGGGTTTCTTTTTTTAAAGTGTTTTGTGCTACACATAGCAGATGGAAGAAAGTTGGGCATACACTTGATGACCTAAGGTATCCTTAAATATATAATTACAAGCATAGGGAAGCATAAACATTTCCCTAGCAGTGAATAAGATAGCTCATTATAGAGAAACTTAAGGATAAGCCATAAAAGCAGTCCCTAAGAATTGATCAGGGAAAAGAACAATGCTGGCCAAGTGCTTAATATAACCGAAACAAAGTTTATAGCAACAAAACACTTCTTAACACACTTTATCCAACATTTATCAACTCATTGAGCCCCTGGTATCTACGAGGGCTGTACTAGAAATGTTGGAGGATATAAAAGTAGGAAATTCAACTGTTACCACCAGCAAACTTAAAATAGACTTAAGAGAGCCCTTCAAAAAATATTTCTGGAATTAAAATCTAGGAGGCATTGCACCACAGAAAATAAGAATCTCAGCTTTGGAATCATCAAAAGACAAACCAAGATTTGAATAAAGACCTGCCCTGGGAAGAGTCTCTTAATTTGAGTCTCAGGTTTCTCATCTGTAACATGGGGATGAAAACACCCACTCAGTGAGGTACTTGTGAAGATTATGTGTGATAATGTATGTAAATTATCTAGCAAGATGCTTATGCCACAACAGTTACTCAATAAATGCCAGTTGCCTTGCTTATTAAAGTCCCTAATGGTGTTTCCTTCTTAACTACACTTAAGTAATCATGGTGAGGTGAAATGAAATGGAAGACGTTTTGGGAGGTATTATGGAAACATCAACTTTTTCAGAAAAAGCTAACTCAGAGCAAGCAAACAAACCCTTAGTTCCAAAGAACTACTATAAAATAAAGAAGTAGTAGAAATATCTGGAAACTTGGTCACAATACTGATGACAAATGTTAGACGATGGAGAAGTCTGTTAAAATGGAATATTCCCAGTTGGAAAGGACACTACTCTAGAACACAGTATAACTTACACTATTCCAATAAAGTAAGACAGGACCTAGAATTTGAGAAAGAACTTGATATCTATACCTAAGCAGAAATCAAGAGCTCGTTGCAAATGTTCTCAGATCAAAATTTATGTATAAAAATGTTAAATTTTGTACTGCACCTATTTTAAAATTTTTCGCAGAAATCCTGTTAATTTATTTGGTGCTGTCATCAACGACAAATTTCTGTAGCTCTCAACATTTTTCAAGTATTTCATATCCGTATTTTAAGTTTTTGTCACCATTCTATAAGACAAATTTAGAGCAGGTCATAATATTCCCATTTTGTTGATGAGCATATGGAGACTGTGAGATTAAGTAATTTGGGACAATTTCCCACAAATTCATAGCAAAATTGGCTCTAAGTTTCTAACACTCCCTTCAGTCTTCCTTTCATATAATAACTTTTTCTTGTCACATACATAATTCTACTTAGCAAGTAATTTTGAGCATCTAGTCAAGAAAGATAAGTAATCTACAGCCTGCTTCAAATACTTACAACCCAGTATGCACATAATTATAACATGGGAGTGATATATGTCATTTAAAAATGTAAAAAAAATGCTCTGTGAATGGAAAGGAGGGACAGACATATCAGGCAGGCAGGATAGTCAGAGGTAGTATTCCAAGTAGGCATTGATGTGTGAATGGTATTTTGACAGAAGATACAGAGAAAAGGGATCTGCAGGAGGAAAAGAGAACAGAATACTTTATGGCATTTTCAGAAATCCTAGTGGGAGAATTTTGCTGGAGTATAGGACACCATATATCCACTGGAAGTGGGAGGTTAATTTGGAAAGTTAAATGGACGCCATATTGTAGAAGCAAGTGCATGCTTGGGTGAGGAGTGTGTAATTAATTCTATAACTGCTATGGAAATTTCATAAAGTGAGGGAGATCAGTTTGGATTTCTACTACACTTACCAATGAGACAGCAATGGCTTTGTCTCCCATTGAGTTCTGAGTACAGCTCTTTTTATATTGGTCACTCATGGCAGTCCCTAAGAGCCTCAAGAATAAGTGTTGTACCTTAATCATCTTTAAATTTCTATGGCAAAATAACTCTGCAAATCACATACTAAACACTCCATAAGGGTTTTCAGAAAAAACAAGTAAATATTAATGAATTAATGAATGAATAACCAAGCTAAAGAAGTGAGTATGGAAAGGAAGGGGATAAATATATAAAATAATGTGGAAAGAAACCAGCACCGATTGGTTCACATCGACTCAACAGGAAGCAGTGGAGATGAAAGAGTATATACGACTTTGAGGCCTGGCTTTGAGGCAACTGAGAGAATGGTGGATACCAAAAGCAGGGAAGTTAGAAGATAGAGCTGATGCAGGGAAGGAGATGATGAAGGTAGAGAGAATATCAACAGAAAGTTCCATACAGGTAGTTGAGAATCCCCACCTACGTATCTATATTTTGGTATAAATGTGATCTGGATTAAATCCTTTGGCAGGGTGTATTGAATACTCCCTCAATGAAGGAAACGTGTGGTTGTTTTAAAATTGTACTTTGGTAAAAACTGGAGGTTTTAAAAATTGTGATAATTAACTACCTGTGAAAATAGTGGCATCCTGAGACGAACACTAGAGGTCAGGATGACGACTCACAAAATGAGTATAATTCATGTTTGCACAATCTCAAGACAACACTTAAAGAGTACAGAAACTGACAGAGGGCACCTGTACATAAATAGCCCTGCTGTATGCACTGAGTGCCGTTCAAGAGGCATAAGTACACAGCAGTGAGCACAGCACCTGAAATATACTCAGAGACGTTTTTGAGTGTTCGAATAAATGAGGGAATCAATTAGCATATGAGTGGCCAGGCATGGTGGCTTGCACCTGTAATCCCAGCACTTTGGGAGGCCGAGGCAGGTGGGTCACTTCAGGTCAGGAGTTCGAGAGCAGCCTGACCAACGTGGTGAAACTCTGTATCTACTAAAAAATAAAAAATAAAAAAATTAGCTGGGCATGGTAGCGAGCACCTGTAATCTCAGCTACTCGAGAGGCTGAGGCAGGAGAATCATTTGATCCCAGGAGGCGGAGCTTGCAGTGAGCCAAGATGGTACCATCGCACTCTAGCCTGGATGACAAGAGCAAAATTCCATCTATAAATAAATAAATAAATAGGTATCTGAACAAATGAATAAATATTCACTTAGCAAAACCTGTAGAATGCAAAATTATCTGTTTTGTGAATTGATATATTCCATATTAACCATATTTCTAGATAATTGAAATGAGTATATGAGAAGGGTTCATTCCCAAGTATTTTGAGGTATTTTACTCTAATATGATGGGATTGGGTAATCTTCTTTCCCTCTCAAAGAACTAGATAACAGGTGAAGTTAGCAAGGATTAAGTAATGAGTGGGTGGGTCGTTTCTTACACAACATCACTGTACCGAGCAAACAAGCCCCACAGCCATCACGTGTACACACATATATGCATTTAAACAAAAGCCAAGGACTTCGAGGCCAATGTAGCAAAGCAGAAGGCAGAGCCAAAGCTGAAGTCAATGCAAGCAGCCACGGCAGTCCTTACTGAGAAGTAGCAAGACAGAGAGAGAGGATGTGATGCTAGAATTCCCAAGCCACTGAAGGCACCCAACACAATTGCTAATGGGGCTCCTAGTCACTCGAATGGGCCCACCAGGTACATGCAAATGAACCAAAGGAGAATAAATAGAATTATCGTCATATAAAGTAAGACATTCATAGAGGACATTATAGGCAAATGTACAGAGTTTTCATCTTTGGAAAAGACCAGCTGCAGTTTTACACGAAAATTTCTTTTCTTAATTTGTCTTCTATTATAGAAACATGTACTTAGAAATTTTTGAACTTTTCATGATATAATACACTCCAACATGTTTTCATGATGATGTGGTGGTTTAAAAATGTTCTAGTAAGAGTCAAAACAATCAAAACATATAGAATGCATTTTAGCAGTAATGTTTCTGATTTTGTAGAAATTTTAATTTCATTGGAGGAGGTACATAAAAATGTTGCTTCCATAATTAAGGATTCAAATAACAGAACATAAAATTTTAAGTTCATATATTATTGTATATATAACTAGTATCTCAACTCAATTTCCCTTGAATTTTATACCATTAGATATGAAATATAGCCTCTATTGCATTCTGTTTATATGTTTTAATTTTTATGAATACATAATAGGTATATAAACTTCTGAGGTACCTGAGATACTTTGATATAGGCATGCAATGCGTAATAATTACATCAGGGTAATTGGGGGGTATCCTCTGTGCCATTCTTGCCTGTTGAGCAATCTTATCATGGTTAAGAAGTTGACACTTCAACTGCCTAGCAGATATACAGCATCAGCAGAAACTATAAAGCAACAAAACTAAGGAAGACATGAATTGTTTAATGGTACAATTAAACAATGTACCATTGTTTTCACATTACAGGATATTTGTGTATGTAATTTGGGCTTTATCAATACAGATTTTGCAGAAGTGTAGGGACAAGGGGAGGAGACAAAAAGATAAAAAAGTTGAAGAATATTTAAAAATTAGAATTGGGGATTTTTAAAAAGTACCTTGGGCTTCAGATGATAACGGCCTAAGACTGAAATGTCCACCCTGGCGATAACATTTGGAACAAGCTCTATTGCAACCATTGTGAAGGAAATGATTGAATTAGAATTTCATTAAATCAGAATATCTAGAAGTTAGTGATTTCTAATCTGGAAATTAAAATCTAATCTAAACTGGATATAAAATCGAGAGTCAGGAAATTAATCTAACCAGATAACTCTGGGGCTTCTGTTCTTCTTTTTATTGTGAAGGAGGAGACAAGTTGATCCCTAAGCTCCATTCATGGTTTTGCCTGTGTCACCCACAGGGGAAAATGTCTATCCTACTGCTAAGTGGTTGTTTGACCTAAAGAAAGGTCTTTTATTCCATGAAAGAGGCAGCTCATTCTCACCATTTTATTTCTTAACATTTAGAATGTTCATTAAAGGTCTAATCAAGGACGCACTAGCTGTCATAGCATCTCAGTTGCTGTAAATAATCATCAAGTGCTTAAAAGCATGGATATGCATGTGAAACATTTGCTGGGGGCCTGGTTCCCAGGCAAGAACAAGGCCACAGCTGTCTCACTGGAGTTTAAGTTCTCATAGTTCAAGGAATATGTTATTACCAAATCAGATCTGATGAATTAACTTTCATAATAAAAGTTGTTCTTTTGTAGTAACACAGAGCAAATGCTTAATCAAACCAAATGCTGGAGACAGAAACTTACTCAAATTAAAGAGAGAGAGAGAGTGTGTGTGTGTGTTTGTGTGAGAGAGAGACAGAGAGAGAGAGATGGATGGAGGGAGCGAAAGAGAGGGGCAAATGTGTTTATGCCTTTATGATATAAAATGAGGAAACAGAAAAGTTTCAAGACCAATCATTACTTTTACTATTTTTCTCTTTATTACCGGTTTTCAGCAATTTCATTGTTATGTGCATTTATGTTATTGTCTTCATGTTTCTTGTGCTTGGAATTTGTTGATTTTTTTATATCTGTGAATTTATACTTTTTATTACATTTGAAAAGTTTCTAGCCATTGTTCCTTCAAATACAATTGCTTGCCTCTCTCATCCAGTGTCTTTTCACATGGGCACTGCAATTAGATATATGTTTATCCATTCGAAATTGTCCCAAAGTTCTGCCTTTCTTGCTTTGTCTTTTCTCTTTCTGTGTTTTATTGTAAATCATTTCTATTGCTATATTTTCAATTCATTAATTTCTTTTTCCTCTAATGTCTAATTTATGGTTAATCCCATCCACTACATTTTTCATCTCAGACACTGTGGTTTTTATCTCTAGGCATTTGACTTGGATTATTTGTATTTTTTCCATGTCTCTACTTAACATGTTCAATCTGTCTTCCATTTTCTTGAACATATGAAATACAGTAATAATACCTATTTTAATGTCCTTATCTACTAATTATATCATTGGTCTCATTTCTGAGTCAGCTTTTTTAAATTGATTCTTTTCTCTTCTTTACTGTATTTACCTGCTTCTTTGCATGCCTAATACTTTTTTTATTGGATGCCAGACATTTTAGACTTGACCTTGGATGTTTGATATTTTTAATTCCTATAAATATTATTGAGGATTATTTGAAAATGGTTTATGTCTTTCAACTCTTGCTTTTAAGCTTAGTGAAACAGAATCAGAGCAGGTTTATTGTAGTTTTTACTTTCCCTGATATTGAGGCAAGACCCTTCTTGGTTTTCCAATTGATATTCCATGAATTATAATGAAACTTTTCATCCTGGCTATTGGGAACAGCCATTATTTCTGGTCTTGTGTGACCTTCAGGCACTGTTCCCTCTAATCCTGTTGTGTGGTTCTTTCCCCAGCCTGGAGTAATTTCCTCATACACATGTGCTGATTACTGCTCAGCTTAACATTCAGGGAGACATTCTGCAGACTTCTGGTGTTCTCTCTCCGTGTAGCTCTCTGCTTTTTGGTATTCTACCTTACAAACTCCAGCTGCCTTCCCTTGCTCAGACTGTCTCCTCTACTCAAAGACTGGGTGCATCTTTCTGTGCTCCCCTCTTTGTGCTGTAGTCACAAAACTTCCTTTTAAGTATTATCACATTGTTGTCTAGTTTTTTTATTGTTTCAGGTGGGAGGATAAACCATCTTGACTGGAAGTAGAAGTTCTCAAGTCCAATCATGACTAACACTACTGATAATTTGTATATCAACAAATATCAAGGCATAATACAAAATTTGGAGGTGAGATTTGTAAGAAAAAAGAGAAATAAAAATAAGTTTTAAAACTCTACTGAAAAACTTAAGTCTCCCAAGAAGGATTTTATTATCAAAAACTGACAACTCTTTGTAGAAAAAAAAATGAAAAAAAAAAAAAAAACGCAAACTTGGAAGTAGTTCATTCCATAAATTTTGTGAAAGATTTGCTTCAGTTCACAATAATCTGAAGTTCTGAGTCTTGGAGTTTGGCAGAAGAAATCACATTAATAAAAATTTGCTCTTCTAATTGTGGGAGGAACCCTACACTTAAGAATGTCATCATGAAGAGACAAAACTACACCTAACATGATGCATAACATACACACAACAAATGCTAATAAAGTGAATAATGGTTACTGTAGGAGAATACAGAAAAGAATGATCAATACAAGAACATAAAACAGTAGGGCAGATAATCACAACACAATGTCAAACTGTTGGAATACAAAAAGTTGTATTCATTACATTTAAATATGTACCATTGATCCCTGAACAACACAGGTTTAAACTGTGTGAGTCTACTAATATGTGGATATTTTTTCAGCAAAACACATGAGAAATATAGTATTCATGGAATGCAAGACCCACATATACAGGGCCAATTTTTCATAAAGAGTATATAGGTTATATGACGGCATGGGGCTTCTGAGTTGCTGTATTAGTCTGCTCTCACATTGAAAAAGAGGTTTAATTAGCTCACAATTCCACAAGCTGTACAGGAAGCATGGCTGGGGAGGCCTCAAGAAACTTACAATCATGGTGGAAGCTGAAGGGGAAGGGAAGTAAACACATATGACATGGCTGAAGCAGGAGAAACAGTGAGGGGGGGAGGTGCCACACACTTATAAACAACCAGATCTTATCAGAACTCTATTATGAGAACAGCACCAAAGGGGGAGACCTGCCCCCATAATCCAATCACCTCCTATCAGGCTCCACCTCCAACACTGGGGATTACAATTCAACATGAGATTTGGGTGGAGGCACAAAGCCAAACCATATCAGTTGTTTGTGATGTTGTTTCTTGACCTGGATAGGGATTATGCAAGATTCATTTTACGCCAAATTGTTAAGATATACCTTTATATTTTATGCACTTTCTGCCTGTTTATTATAGTACATAATTATAAAAGTGTTTTTAAGAGTACAAGAGAAACCACAAGCAAGCTGGATTCAGTTGTCATCTCTGAAACTGAAAGGCTGAATGATTACATTTTGTATAAGAACTCATCTTATCAATTCTATATACAAATTTAAATAAAAATCAAAGACAGCTCTTTGATAAATGACTTTCACATACATTATCTTCTTATGGCTCTGAGACATATAATTATTCACCTCCATTTTGCAGTTGGAGAAACGGAGGCTTGAGAGGCTAAATGACTTGCCTAAGACGGAATTGGTAGAATCCTGTTGCAGATACCATAACTGTATTTATCTTGATTTTAGTGTAGTAGGTGAAGAGTAATATGGCATACACTGTTGGTTGTCTCTGAGTGCCCATTTCTCCATTTTTTTCTTGTTGATAGAATCTGAATTTTGCTTAGTAATCTAGGTGATCACTTCCAAAAGGTAATGCGTGATTAATTTAAGCCAATCATAGTAAGCTCATCCCTTTTTCAATGATTGGCTTGTGAAATACATATGTGATACATCTTGACCAAGGAAATGCAAGGGGAAGACTACTGTGGAGCTCATTGTGTGAGGACATAAAGTTGGAAGCAGTTCAGACGTCTAGATGAAACTGACATGATGAGGAAGACTGTGTAGATAAATGGAAAAGAAAAAACAACCCTAGATCTCTGATGATATGGCTGAACCCTGTTAAGTCAAACCCTCAAATATCCTGACCTACAAACACCTTATTGTGTGAGTTAACAAATCATTCTATTGTTTGAGCTATTTTGACTTGGTTCCATATGTTACTTGCAGCTGAGAGCATTCCTACTAATATACTAAGTGGTGAACTGGTACATGCATTATATACCTTTCATCAAGAATTTTATGAGACAAATATTATTTCCATTTTTCAGAAAGGACATACAGCTTTAAAAAAAGCTCAGTAACTTGCACAAGTTCATGAAATTAGAAGTACTAGTATTAGGATTCAAACCCATTATGTTTAACTCCAGAACCTAGACATGTCATATGATAAACTCTGTAACAGAATCTTTTGTGAAAGATGATGACTATGACTCTGTCATCATGGAATTGTTAAAAAATATTTTATTGCTACCATTTTAGCTGTGGCTATGGTGAGAATCAGTGTAATTTTCTTTTCTCTCCAATCCTCAGAGTCCTTCAAGGTTGCCTCCTGGTACTCGCAATGAGTTTTATTATAAAGATTACCTAAACACTAAGAGAGGATACATGTTTCTTACTCTGAGGGAGTGCTTTCTACTGATAAGATGATTACAAAGAAATGAAGCGACTGTCTTAGGAAGTAATTTCCTGTCATAGAGGTTTTTTCTTTCTTGTTTTTTGAGACAGTTTTGCTCTTGTTGCCCAGTCTGGAGTGCAGTGGCACAATCTCAGCTCATTGCGAGATTGCTATTTCATGGGTTCAAGCTATTTTCCTGCCTCAGCCTTCTGAGTAGCTGGGATCACAGGCACCTGCCACCACGTCAGGCTAATTTTTTGTGTTTTTAGTAGAGACAGGGTTTCACCATGTTGGCCAGACTGGTCTCAAAGTCCTGACCTCTGGTGATCCACCCACCTTGGCCTCCCAGAGTGCTGGGATTACAGGTGTGAGCCACCATGCCCAGACTAAAGGGGTTTTAACATAGACTGAGGGTGGCTGTAAAGCGAAGATGTGGCATTAATCTAACACGTAGCTGGACAAAATCATCCATTCTTAATCAACAATAATAAGGTTTTCTGAAACTTGTAGGCTTTCTATGGAATAATTTTTCTGTATCCATTCTATCTGTGGACTTTCCATTTAATTTCATCTCTCAAAAGAGTGAAAGGATAAATGAGGTAAAAACCAAATAACTTCCAGTTTCTCTAGGGAAAGATTTTCAAAGGGTGCAGTATAAATATTGGCATTTTATAGCCTGTTGTTTATTTCAATCTGCACATTACACAGAGCTAGGCAGATATACATAGAATGCCTAGCTCTGTGTAAACCACTTTGCCAGGCATTTTTTAAATACAAAGAAACGATAATATATATTTCTTCCCCTGAAGAATTTGCAACAACTTACTTGATCAAATACATGCACATAAGAAGTTAAACAAATTATAAGACCAATCAAGTGGTGCTATTTGACAAAATAAAATTTGATCAAAACTTACAGTGATAAATGTTAGTGGGTCTGGGATTTTAAAAAGGAGATATAACCTTCTTGCATTTTTAAAGAAATAATCTCAAGCCAAACAAATAAACCGTTTGCCAGTTGTTGTTTTTTTGTTTTGTTTTGTTTTGACATCTTTGGAGTGAAAACCCATGTGGTAAATATTACTCACTCGCTAAAATAACCAAGATATTAGGCAAAATCTTGACCAAAGGCAAATATGTGAAACAATACATTTGTGGCCATGACCTTACATTTTACATTTAGATCAGGGATTTCTAATCTAGGGTCGTCAGATTCCATGAAGTCGAACAGAAAAAAAATTATATCTTCCTAGGTATTTTATTCTCTTTGTAGCAAATGTGAATGGCATTTCGTTCTTGATTTGGCTCTCTTTAAGTCTGTTATTGGTGTATAGGAATACAACTAACAAAGAATGTAAAGGATCTCTTCAAGGAGACCTACAAACCAGTGCTCAAGGAAATAAGAGAGGACACAAACAGATCGAAAAACATTCCATGTTCATGGTTAGGAAGAATCAATGTCATGAAAATGGCCATACTGCCCAAAGTAATTTACAGATTCAATGCTATCCCCATTAAGCTACCAATGACCTTCTTCACACAACTGGGAAAAACAACCTTAAACTTCGTATGGAACCAAAAGACAGCCTGCATAGCCAAGTCAATTCTAAGCAAAAAGAACAAAGCTGGAGACATCATGCTACCTGACTTCAAACTAAACTACAAGGCTACAGTAATCAAAACAGCATGGTACTGGTACCAAAACAGAGATATAGACCAATGGAACAAAATAGAGGCCTCAGAGGCAACGCCACACATCTACAACTGTATGATCTTTGACAAACTTCACAAAAACAATGAGGAAAGGGTTCCCTGTTTAATAAATAGTGTTGGGAAAACCGGTTAGCCATGTGCAGAAAGCAGAAACTGGACCCCTCCCTGACACCTTACACTAAAATTAACTCCAGATGGATTAAAGATGTAAACATATGACCTAACACCATAAAAACCCTGGAAGAAAACCTAGGCAAAACCATTCAGGACATTGGCATGGGCAGGGACCTCATGACTAAAACACCAAAAGCATTGGCAACAAAAGCCAAAATAGACAAATGGGATCTAATTAAACGCCAGAGCTTCTACACAGCAGAAGAAACATTCATTAGAGTGAACCAGCAACCAACAGAATGGGGAAAAAATTTTGCAATCTACTCATCTGACAAAAGGCTAATATCCGGAATCTACAAAGAACTAAAACAGATTTACAAGAAAAATCAAACAAGCCCATTCAAAAGTGGGCAAAGGTTATGAACAGACACTTAACAAAAGAAGACATATATGAGGCCAACAAACATCTGAAAAAATGCTCACCATCACTGGTCATTAGAGAAATGCAAATCAAAACTACATTGAGATATCATCTCCTGCCACTTAGAATGACGATTCTTAAAAAATCTGGAGACAACAGATGCTGAAGAGGATCTAGAGAAATAGGAACACTTTTACACCGTTGGTGGGTGTGTAAATTAGTTCAATCATTGTGGAAGACAGTGTGGTGATTCCTCAAGGACCTAGAAATAGAAATTCCACTGGACCCAGCAATCTCATTACTGGGTACATATCCAAAGGATTATCAATCGTTCTATTATAAGGACACATGGACATGAATGTTCATTGCAGCCCTGTTTACAATAGCAAAGACTTGAAACCAACCCAAATGCCCATCAGTGGTAGACTGGACAGGAAAAATGTGGCACATATACACCATGGAATACTATGCAGCCATAAAAAGCGATGAGTTTGTGTCCTTCGTAAGGATATGGATGAACCTGGAAACCATCATTCTCAGCAAACTGACACAAGAACAGAAAATCAAACACCGCATGTTCTCACTCATTAGTGGATGTTGAACAATGAGAGCACATGGACACAGCAAAGGGAGCATCACACACTGGGGTCTGTGGCGGGGAACCAGGGGAGGGACAGCAAGGGGTGGGAAGTTGGGGAGAGATAACATGTGTAGAAATGCCAGATATACATGATGGGGAAGAAGGCAGCAAACTACATTGCCATGTGTGTACCTATGCAACAATCTTGCATGTTCTTCACATGTACTCCAAAACCTAAAATGCAATAAAATATATATTTTTTAAAAAAGATAAGGCAACAAAAAAAATTATATCTTCAGTTTCACTAATTTTATCTGAAATGTAGCATGTCTTTCAACAAACCACAGTGTTATTAGCAGTTTCTATGACATTGCCAGGAATAGAAATTACAGATATTTTCATATCACATTGTAACTTTGCAGGTACTTTAATGTGTCATTTATGCTCATCCTACTTCAAAAATGACAGTCAGTATCAAGCCTCCTGTTCATTCTTTCCTTTTACTGCATTAATAAAGACACAAATATTACTATATCACAAATTTGGTATTTCTTTACCTATTGTGATCAACCTATTGTGATCAACATTATATTTCCAAATGATTGGTTTTCTTTATAAGCCTGTGTTTTGTTTTATTAGAAACATTAACCAGACTGCCAAAGCATCCATGGCACCAAAAAGCTTAAGAACCTATCATTCAGTCACTTTCACCTTCTGCTTGAATTTTGGTGAATATTTTGCTATCGGCAGCAGATATTCATCAGTGTCCTATGTTTCTAGGTTTGTCCCATGTTTGACTTTTGGATTTCAATATTCAAAAGATTGGATACATAAAAGGATGTTATTAGTGTTAAACAGAACAGAATTTTTAAATTAATTTTTCAAATGTGTCCCTCACATACACTTTGGGCATTTTTATTCTTATTCAGTAAATGAAAGAAAACCACCCTCAAGCCTCTCTCTGTGACAGAAGTGTCCAGATATGATGCATGAAGTCTTGGATCTGGAATGTATTTTATGGATTTCAGAAGCCTCTACCCTGGAAATGAGCCTCTTCCTGCCGTAAGGAGAAGTACAATCTTTTTCTTTCTTTTTTACCTTAAACTCCCTAAGCACAATTTAACCTCAATCAACCCAGTTCTTAACGTTCAGATGCTTGCTCTTTGACAAATCTTTATCTCTTTTATATACGAGTTAATTCATATTCCATAAATACCTTTTAAATCATACATGTAAAACTTTTTTATCAAAGCATACAAATTTGCATTGCTTCTGAAGATTATTTGTTTACTCCAAAATAAAATATGGGGTGCATTTTATTTCAAAGAAATAAACATCAAAAGATGACTGTTGGCCATTTAAACTGAGATGGCCAGTTTATTTTGCTCTGTTCATGATGTTTCCTAGTATTTAGGTGAAGATTAGTAAAAAATATATATAAGAGAGCATACTGCAAAGAGATGGCTGTTGTGCTATTTTATTTTATGTGACTTTGAGAGAATAATTTTAAGATGTCACATTTCTGAAAGAGTTTTGTATGTGCGGAGTGTTTTAAATTTATGAATTTCTTAAAACACTCTCATTACAAATAGCTTCTGGGCATATGTACACATTGGAGAAAGAAAAACAAGAAACTGGCCACAAAGAGCAGCCCCATAGGAAGTCATGGTCCAACCATGACATTCTCTGCCAGAATCTCGTCTACAGGCTGCTAATTCCCATGGAATTCCAAGTCAGAATTTAATCATTTCTGGTTAAATGTTGATTTGCCCCCCCTAGCCATCTGAAAGCATGTTTTTAGGGAACGATTAGGAAAATGGGGACAACATAACAAAACTGATCTCTATCTTTTTTTTTGTTTTCCATGTGATAAGTCATATGAATCTCAACATAGACAAACAGTGCTATTTCGAGTACTTAACTCCAGAATAAATGAGGATGGTTTAAGCCCTAAGGAAATTTCACAGATGATGTGTTCTTGAAACAGTTGTTCCCATGAGACTCATTTTCATTGCTTGCACAGTTTTCTAACTATAATTAGATAACAATATTTCTTTTTCAAAGACTCATGTTTTGACTCAATTTACAGGTCTTTTGGTCACATGTCTCTTCATAGGAGATCCAGTATGAAAATTAGAATGAGTCAGAAGACGTGAGTTTTCAAGTTGCATTAATAATATCAGTTGGGTATCTTCTTCAAGTTTTCAAACACACATGCAAAAAAAAAGAAAAGAGTCAATTGCCATTTTTTAAGCCCTACAAGAATCTACAAGAGAGATTATGATTATGAAATTGATTTTAGGGCTCAGTGCTCCATCTAAAAATGAAAATCAAGGTTTATCTTGAAATCAGCTTGCCTTGACATCGCTTGGGTCTGCATAAAGGTGTGTCTCACATTGGATTAAGGAAGATTGTGACACCTGATATGCTAATGACTCACAAGCAGTAATGGAAGGTGCAGAGTGAGTGATGCTTCAAGGCTGCAGTAATCCATGCACACTTAATTTATCTGGAATGTGGCTGTGGTTATTATCACGAAATTCTCCAAAGATGAGTAATTTCCACAATGAGATTCTTAAAGCTTACCGACAATGCCACATTTTGAGCAGGTAAAGAAGGAAGAGAAGACTTAAGAATCTTTTATTTTCAAAATATGAACTTAACTATTTGTATTTGGGAAAATTGGAATGAATGGCAGATTTTTGAGAGAGAAAAAGGAAGATGTTTTTCATGGGACTCTTGTAATATTAAAAATGATTCTAATAAAAGGTCCTGCTCAGAAATTGAAAACAATTTTTCACATTTGAATTTGGAATATCTAACTAAACCTGTTTTGATGTAGAGATTCTCAGATAAAATATGTATTGCATACTCCCTTTTGAACACCATTATCCAGCTTGATGGATAATGGTGTTCCTTCCAGGTTAATGAAACGAGCATCTGGGGCCGGGCATAGTGGCTCACACTTGTAATCCCAGCACTTTAGGAGGCTGAGGCAGGCAGATCACCTGAAATCAGGAGTTGCAGACCAGCCTGGCCAACATGGTGAAACCCCGTCTCTATTAAAAAAAAAAAAAATTAGTTGGGCATGATGGTGGGCACCTGTAATCACAGCTACTTAGGGGGCTCAGGGAGGAGAATTGCTTGAACCAGGAAAGCAGAGATTGCAGTGAGCCAAGATTGCACCATTGCACTCCAGCCTGGGTGACAAGAGTGAAACTTCATCTCAAAAAAGAAAAAAGAAAAAAAACTATTTGATTCACACAAAAAATTAAGAATGAATTTTAGTTTTCCCATGTGATGAAGATACTAACTATATAACCAAGGCTAATTGTGAAATACTTCCTAAGAAAAATCAAATGACTTGGTTTCATAAACAAAAAAAAAATTCAAGTTAAAATATCAGCCCAAGTATGATCCATATACTCTATGTAAGATGTGGCATATGCAGCTTGGCCCAAATGCAGGAAAAATCTTGAAGGACAACTCAAAACAATGGATTCAAGAAGACATACTGTTAGAAAAATATGAATTTGCAAATTAAGTTTTAAAATGACTGTATTATGCCCTCAAAATTTTTAAGTAATCTCATCAATCAATTGTAAACATTCCAAAAGCTCAAGCCCTGGAAAGAAATAGATCAGAATTAACATTCAGTATGACTTTGAACAAGTTACTTAACTTTTCCAAGTTTCATTTGGCTGCAAAATAGAACTAGTAATATCTATTTTAGGGGAGTGTGTGAGAATTAAATAAGCAAGTGTCTAGGAAGTACTTAGCAAGACTCCTAACACTCAATAGCACATAAGCACTCAGTACAGGATACCTGTAATTATAATAATATATAACATTTGCTATTTGCTTCAAGGCAGCTTACAAACATACATGAAATACAACACAATAAAATAAAGACACAAGTAAATTGGTAAAGAGGAAAAATAAGGGTAGGAAAAATAACATGAGGCCAGCAAAGAGGTGAATACACAAAGGTGAATGTACTGCTCCTGCACTCCTTCAACAAATATTTAGTGAGTGCCTACTATGTACCCATTTCTGTACTGTGGGACACCACAGTGAACAAGAAAAATGATCCTGAATTGGTGAAACATCTGTCCTGTATCTGGTAAAGATGAGGGACACGACTATAACTGATACTAAGGCATTTCACATTTTTAGCCCGTTTTTAATATTTCTTTCCTTTTTTTTCTTTCTTTTTTTTTTTTTTTGAGATGGAGTCTCACTCTGTTACCCAGGCTAGAGTGCAGTGGTGCAATCTTGGGTCACTGCAACCTCTGCCCCCTGGATTCAAGCGATTCTTGTGCCTCAGCCTCCCACGTAGCTGAGATTACAGGTGCACACCACCATTCTGGGCTAATTTTTGTATTTTTAGTAGAGACGGGGTTTCACCATGTTGGCCAGGCTGGTCTCAAACTCCTGGCCTCAAATGATGCACCCGCCTTGTCTTCTCAAAGTGCTGGGATTATAGGCGGGAGCCACCAAGCTTGGCTAATATTTATTTTCAAATCACACATATATCAATATAAATTATTAGGACAAATTTTCTTCATTGGGCAATTTATAACAAATCTGCAACACTATAAGAAATGTAGGACACAGTGCTTCCTCTATCAACATACCTAGGATGACGTGAGCATATATACACACAGAGCTCATGCCGAGTGAGTGTAGAATGCTTTGTACTATGTATCTCAACCTGGCCTCATGTTCCCCGGGATGGACCCAGATGGTGAGGGTTGGATGTCCTGCATCTGTGTGTCCTGCCACTATGAGCACTGTTCCCAGTTAGGTACTTAAGCTCCCATCTCTATAGTGGTGATACATGGGGATGCTCCAAATGATTACCAGGGTAGAGGAAAACAATTCTGGACATCCTACTTATATTGTATAATAACAAAATAAATTATGTTTTACTACTATTTTATGTGTAGGTGGATGCTAGTGCCCTCACTCAGCCTGCATGTCACATCAAGTGTGACCTGGCACCTGCAGTAAACTGAGAGAGGAAAAGAAGCTTCTACCAATGGCTCTACAGTAGCCCTGCCCTCCTCTACTTACTGCATCTGTACAGAGCATGTGGGGAAATTCTGCAGTTTATATATGCCAGACTGAAAAGCTTTCGAGTTTGTATTAGTTCTTTCTTACACTGCTATAAAGAAATATCTGAGACTGGGTAATTTATAAAGAAAAGAGGTTTAATTGGCCCATGGTTTCACCTTCCAGGCTCTGCAGGAAGCATGATGCTGGTATCTGCTCAGCTTCTCAGGAGGCCTCAGGGAACTTGTACTCGCAGAGGAAGGGGAAGGGGGTAACCAGTACTTTACAGGGCCTGCGCAGGAGGAAGGAAGAGGGGAGATGCCACACACCCTTAAACAAGCAGATCTCTTAAGAACTCATTATACAGTACCAAGGGAGGATGGTGCTAAACCATGAGAACTTCACCTCCATGATCCAACCACCCCCTACCAAGTCCCTCTTCCAACACTGGGTATTACAATTCAACATGAGATTTGGATGATGACACAGATCCAAGCCAAATCAGAGTTTCTATTATTTGGTTTAAATGAACACATAACAAAATGGACAAGTGACTTTAAAAGAGTCTGGCAAGGAAAACATGCATGGAAAATAATAAAAATAACAAAAGAACAAGTGAACAATTTTTTCTGAAAAGGCAGAGCTGATCAACCTCACTATTCATAAGGGAAATGCAAATTAAAACCACAATGAGATACCACCTTACTCCTGCAAAAAAATGGCTATTAAGCATCAAAGCACAATAGATATTGATGTGGATGTGAGGAAAAGAGAATGCTTTTACTCTGCTGGTGGGAGTGTAAATTAGTACAACCTCTATAGAAAACAGTATGGAGACTCCTTAAAGAGCTAAAAATATATCTCCCATGTGATCCAGAATCCCCCTATTAGGTATCTACCCAAATGAAAAGAAGTCACTACATGAAAGAGACAATTGCACACATGTTTATAGCAGCACAATTTACAATTGGAAAGATGTAAAACCAACCCAAGTGCCCATCGATTAACAAGTGGATAACCAAAATGTGGTATATGTACACCATGGAATACTACTCAGCCACTGAAAGGAAGGAAATAATGCCTCTTGCAGCAACTTGGATGGAGCTGGAGGCCATTATTCTAAGTGAATTAACTTAAGAGTCAAAAACCATATGTTCTCTCTTATAAGTGGGAGCTAATCTGTGAGTACACAAAGGCATACAGAGTAATATAATGGACTTTAGAGACTCAGAAGGGGGAGGTTGGGAGGGACCTAGGGATAAATAAATAGGTATTAGGTATAATATATGCTAATCAGGTGATAGGTGCGCTAAAATCTCAGAATTCACCACTGTGTAATTCATGTAAGTAACAAAAAGCTCCTTGTACTCCAAAGGCTATAGAAATAAAAATTTAAACAAAAATAAAAATAAAATCCATTCAGACCCATCCAAAAATAAATTAAGAGGCAGAGCTGAGACTTCTCCTGTCCGCCATACAAGCTTATATTATTACAAACTAGAAGTAGAATGTCCAAAATTGTCACATCAGTAAAAGCAATGACAATATAATCAGATCTGACAAAAGGATAGCCAGTCACATTAGACATTATCAGAACTCTCTGAAATTTGAGTTTGTCCACTTTAACAAATAATGATCTCACTCAAAGCATGTGGTGTACTTTAAGATATTATTTAATGGTAGAGTTCAGTCATCATGATTAGACATTTAAAACCTAAGCCTCAGGAACATAAAATCAAAGCTGTGATTTTTTTTTCCCCAGCAATGTTTAAAGTCATGTAATAGTTAGGACTTCACAAAATTTTTCTGAAACTTAATGGAAAATGTTTTGAACTCGCTTTGGGAGTGCCTTGAATAATAGTGAAGGAAAAAATCTTTGGCACAATTTCAAGCTAAGATTACAGACATATAATTGCACTTGAAACTCATACCCTGCCTCTCTCAGAGCTATTGCAATAAAGAAGTGAGAGCCAGAAGTGCACAAAGTTCCTAAGATGCCATTGAATTGTTTGCTTTTCAAAAAAAATTAGCACTTTTGTAGAAGAAAATGTCATCATTTGTTGTCAAGAGATGAGAGTAGTCATGAAGAGCAGAAGTTCCCTGGTTGTCCCTTGATTAAGTAAATTACTGAGGTTAATTACTTAATTTTTTAAAAATCAAGTACTTTTTAAAATATCTCAACTTAAAAATGAGTTGCATGTTTTCTTTTACTACAGCACAAGTGTTCTAAATTTGCCATCATTTTTTGTGATGACAGGTATCTCTCAATTGTGTGCTGACTAGTAGATCTATATCTATAGATCTGTATCTATAGATTTGTATGTATCTATATCTATCTATTTAAATTTCCACTTTTCCTTCAAAGTAAAGGTGATAATTCAACAGTAACTAAAAATTGATACTGCTTTTAGAGAATAATACAAGATACAAATTGCAAGCATTTGAAAACAAGATTAGAAATATTTTCATTGTTACATGACCTGTAGAAGGAAAAGTTGTATGTCACTATAGAAATTCAGATTTATGCAATCAAACCTAGAAAAAAACCTTTTTAACCTCTTTTGAAATCTTCCAAATGAAGAGTTTCAGGTTTTTTTAAAAACCATTGGTTAAAAATATTAAAAATCAGCATATTCAGATTAATTAAAAGTAAAACTAAATTACCTCTAAAATATGAAAACTTACCAGCCAAATTCCATAAAAATATTTTATGATCAATGGATTAAATTTAAAAATGAGTGTTATAGCTTAGAAAGCACAGCACTAGATACATGTCTTTCATTTTGAATCTATGCATCTTTGAAAGGTACCTCTTTCATCTACACCCGTTATAACTATCAAAACAAACTGAACTATGAGACAGACCTTCAAATAATGGCTACATAATATATTTAACTCATATTTCTAAAATAATAGGATGTGTCTGATCATACTGCTCTTATCAAAATATAATTAGTAATAACTGAGACGAGCAAGCTATACAAACAGTATTTTAGTAAGGAAAAATAGTGCATGTAATTAATGAATAAAATAGATTTTTAATATTTATAATATATAATTTGTTCTTGAGAGCATCTTAAAATGTTGAATTCCCATTCTTATGTATATTTTACAATTTACAGAATGTTTGTATATATTTAAAAAATTAGATCAGATCTATAATTTCAAATAAGTGTTAGAGATGAATGCACAAAACTTTTTTCGGGTTTAAAAAAGGAGGGATTGGGATGCATAACACTGCTTCAGATGACTGTTTCTCAAAATGTGGTCCATGAATGACCTGCCTCTGGGTCACTGAGGGTGTTTGTTAAAAAATGAAAATTCCTGAATTTCACCCCAAAACTACTAACTCAGAATCTCTGAAGATGCCGCTCAGGGTTTTGCATTTTTAATAAGCGCTCCTGGTGATTCTTAAGGCATGTTATGGTTTGCAAACCAAGGCCTCTAGTCAAGAAAATTATGCCAGAATCCAAGCCATTGTATACTCCCTACTCCCAGAGACTATATATTGAACATAAAGGATCCATTCCCTGGGTTGACAATGACAGGTCTATTAACCCATTCTCAGACTTAATAAGCAGAATAATTATCGGGAAAAGTGGCATCTTTGTGGCCAGGAAAAAGAGAACAGATTATCCTTTACTGTTTGTTAGAGGAAAAAATTTAGTTTCTTAGGAAATTTTTAACTTCTCTAGGACTTTTCATCCTTAAAATTCATTGATGTATAGATATTAATTTCCTTTACTGCAAAAATCCCTATGGCATGGTCAGGAGGCAAGATTATGAAATTCTGAATATAAAACTAAATGAAGAATAAAACAGGAAAGAAGTGTACATATTTCAATAGGCATTTTAAAAATAAGTCCTAGTCTCACTCCAAGTAAAATTACATGGAACAAAAAAGTGTCTTTTATATCAACATTTCTGAGAACTTATAAATACTTGTTTTTACCCATTTTAAAAATAAATAAGACTTTGCTTCAATAATACAAAGTCAAGCATAGCAACTCCAGCACTTCCTAAGTCCCTCCCTGGCCTTATAACCACAAAGTCATATGCTCTTTGGATCTTACCTTGCAACTTGAAGGACCATCTCAACTTTCCTCGTTAAGCAAAGGCTTTCTGTATTTTCTTAGTCCTGTTCTGTGTCCTCTGCCTGTCAAGAAAGCAGTTGCTTGTTTGATTGTTAATTGCCCTTGTTTTTTTATTATAGAATGCATTCAAATTTTGGTAAGTAACATGTTCTTCTTTGTAATTAGATATAGTGGTTAAAATATCCTTCAATTCACCATGCCATTTCCCTTTAATCAGCATACCAGCCAGGCTTTAGGATGATGTTGGAACCATATCTATATTGTTACCACAGCAGGACTGCTCAAAGAAAATTGTATTACAAATATATCTTGCAATTGAAATAAAATTCAAAGGTAGGGGAATGTTTTTATTTTACAGGCCCAAAACATGCAAATAAAATGAAAGTAAAATGTGGATATTTCAATTATTTGTATCATCAAGATTCAAAGATTTTCTGTGGATCTCAGGGTATCTATGGCTACAGTTACCTAGTGATGCCATTTAGAGTGCCTATTAAAGGATGTATCAGTCAGAGATCTCCAAAACTTGCTCTGTAAGGCAGACAGGCTGAAAATGCAGGCAGGAGCTGTAAGCAGAATTTCTTCTCCAAGAAACCTCACTTTTTTGCTCTTAGGCCTTGAGCTAATGAGGCAAAGTCCACCCACATTATCAAGTGTGATTGCCTTTACTTCAAGTCAATGGATCGTAGATGTTAACCACATCTAGAAAATACCTTTGCACTAATTCCAAGATTAATGTTTGATTAAATTATGGGTATTGTGGCTTACCCAAGTTGACATCAAAACCTACGTATCACAGAAGACAAGAATCTTTTAAACACTTCCTCTTTAAATCCTCTTGGAGGGAAGTTGTATTAGCTCCATTTTATAGAAAAGGAAATTGAGGATTAAAGAGGTTAAATGATTTGCCCGAGATCAACCAGGAAATAAGGTCAGCCAAGCCTCTCCAAATCCAAAGTACAGGCTGTTTCCTGGAGCACAACACAACCTGTGCAGCCCTCCCTCTCCTCTACCAAGTGGGAAGCTGTGTAAAAACAGGGCTCGATCATCCTGCCTCCTGTGTTTATCTCCTGGTGAGCCTGCCCCTTGTGACCTTCCTTACCTTCTCTTAGAACCAACTTATTTATGACTGATGAATCAACCCTAGACAAGCCAGAATATAAGGGATCATCTGGTACAGGCAGTGAATAAAAGAGGTCTGGAGTCACACTCCAGAAGTTCAAAGCCAGGTTTTGCCATTTACTCAGTGTGTATTCTTGGGCAAGTAACATAATCTTTCTAATTTTTTCTTTTTTAAAAAAGCATAATGTTAAGCACTTGGCTACTGGAGCAGAAACTGCCAAGGTTGAATCCCAGCTCTGCCAACTCTGGACAGATATATATATATATATATATATATATATATATATATATATAATTGCACTTTAGGTTCTGGGGTACATGTGAAGAACATGCAAGATTGTTGCATAGGTACATACATGGCAATGTGGTTTGCTGCCTCCATCCCAATCACCTATATTTGGCATTTCTCCACATGTTTTGCCTCCCCAACTCTAGACTCCCTGCCGTCCATCCCCTAGTCCCCACCAACAGACCCCAGTGTGTGATGCTCCCCTCCCTGTGTCCATGTGTTCTCATTGTTCAACACCCACCTATGAGTGAGAACATGCGATGTTTGATTTTCTGTTCTTCTGTCAGTTTGCTGAGAATGATGGTATCCAGGTTCATCTATGTCCCTACAAAGGACACGAACTCATCCTTTTTTATGGCTGCATAGTATTCCATGATGTATATGTGCCACATTTTCCTTGTCCAGTCTACCATCGATGGGCATTTGGGTTGGTTCCAGTTCTTTGCCATTGTAAACAGTGCCACAATGAACATATGTGTACATGTGTCTCTATAATAGAATGACTTATAATCCTTTGAATATACACCCAGTAATGAGATTGCTGGGTCAAATGGAGTTCCTATTTACACTCCCACCAACAGTGTAAAAGTGTTCCTATTTCTCCACATCCTCTCCAGCATCTGTTGTCTCCTGATTTTTTAATGATTGCCATTTTAAATGGCAGGAGATGGTATCTCAATGTGGTTTTGATTTGCATTTCTCTAATAATCAGTGATGATGAGCATTTTTTCATATGTTTGTTGGCCTCATATGTCTTCTTTTGAAAAGTGTCTGTTCATATCCTTTGCCCACTTTTGAATGGGTTTGTTTGTTTTTTTCTTCTAAACCTGTTTTAGTTCTTTGTAGATTCTGGATATTAGCCCTTTGTCAGATAGATAGATTGCAAAAAGCTTTTCCCATTCTGTTGGTTGCCAGTTCACTCTAATGACTGTTTCTTTTGCCATGCAGAAGCTCTAGAGTTTAATTAGATCCCATTTGTCTATTTTGGCTTTTGTTGCCAATGCTTTTGGTGTTTTAGTCATGAAGTCCTTGCCTATGCCTATGACCTGAATGGTTTTGCTTAGGTTTTCTTCCAGGGTTTTTATGGTGTTATGTCTTATGTTTAAGTCTTTAATCCATCTGGAGTTAACTTTAGTGTAAGGTGTCAGGAAGGGGTCCAGTTTCTGCTTTCTGCACATGGCTAGCCAGTTTTCCCAACACAATTTATTAAACAGGGAATCCTTCCCCATTGCTTGTTTTTGTCAGGTTTGTCAGAGATCATATGGTTGTAGATGTGTGCCATTGCCTCTGTTCTGTTCCATTGGTCTATATCTCTGTTTTGGTACCAGTACCATGCTGTACTGATTACTGCAGGCTTGTAGTATAGTTTGAAGTCAGATAGCATTATGCCTCCAGCTTTGTTCTTTTTGCTTAGAATTGTCTTGAGTATGCGGGCTCTCTTTTGGTTCCATATGAAGTTTAAGGTGGTTTTTTCCAGTTCTGTGAAGAGAGTTATTGGTGGTTTGATGGGGATAGCATTGAATCTATAAATTTTTTTGGGCAATATGGCCATTTTCACAATATTGATTCTTCCTAACCATGATCTTGGAATGTTTTTCCATCTGTTTGTGTCCTCTCTTATTTCCTTGAGCAGTGGTTTGTAGTTCTTCTTGAAGAGGTCCTTTACATCCTTTGTTAGTTGTATTCCTGGGTATTTTATTCTCTTTGTAGCAGTTGTGATTGGCAGTTCATTCTTGATTTGGCTCTCTAAGTCTGTTATTGGTGTATAGGAATGCTTGCAACTTCTGCACATTGATTTTCTATCCTGAGACTTTGCTGAAGTTGCTTATCAGTTTCAGGAGATTTTGGGCTGCAACGATGGGGTCTTCTAAATATACTATCATGTCATCTGCAAATAGAGACAATTTGACTTCCTCCTTTCCTAATTGAATATACTTTATTTCTTTTTCTTGCCTGATTGCTCAGGCTAAAACTTCCAATACTATATTGAATAGGAGTGGTTAGAGAGGGCATTCTTATCTAGTGCCAAATTTCAAAGGGAATGCTTCCAGTTTTTGCCCATTCAGTATGATATTGGCTGTGGGTTTGTCATAAATAGCTTTCATTATTTTGATATACATTCTGTCGATACCTAGTTTCTTGAGAGTTTTTAGCATAAGATTAATAAAAAAGAAAAGAGAGAAGAATCAAATAGATGCAATAACAATGATAAAGGGGATATCACCTCCGATTCTACAGAAATACAAACCATCATTAGCGATTACTATAAACATCTCTATGCACATAAACCAGTAAACCTGGAAGAAATGGATAAATTCCTGGACACTTGCACCCTCCCAAGCCTAAACCAGGAAGAAGTCAAAACCCTGAAAAGACCAATAACAAGGGCTGAAGCTAAGACAGCAATTAATAGCCTACCAACCAAAAAAAGACAAGGTCCAGATGGGTTCACAGCTGAATTCTACAAGACATACAAAGAGGTGCTGGTACCACTCCTTCTGAAACTATTCCAAACAATCCAAAAAGAGGGAATCCTTCCCAAACCATTTTATGAGACCAACATCTCGTACCAACATCTGGGTCCAATATCCTGATACCAAAACCTGGCAGAGACTCAACAAGAAAAGAAAACTTCAGGCCAATATCCATGATGGACAGCTCCTTATCTCTCTGTGCCTCATCCATAAAATAAGGATAACAGCACCAACCACATTAGGGAAGGAGTTAAACGAGACAATTATTGTAAAGCACTTACAGCCAAATTTTACACATACTAAGTGCCCAATTACTATTATTTATGACTCTGCCTTCATTTTCTATCTGTAAAATAAGGATAAAAACAGGATGTGAATGAGTTACTGTAGAAACAACTTAGGATGGTTAGTGTAGAGTGCTTTGCCTAGTGTGTGGTGCACTGGTAGACACCCAGTACATGTTCCCTGTCAAAGGCGAGTTCATACAAGTGGGACTTGCCACCCTTCCTCTTCATTTTATCTCAGCACTTGGCATGTGGTAGGCAATTTAAATATTGAGAAGAGCACTTCATATTATCTGTAACCAAAGCTATGCCTAGCAGAATGAGATATTAGGACTGGTACACCCCCTGAAAAAGAAAGGATGCTGGAATCTATTGCCATAGGCATATGCGGAGAGTGTCACACTTCCTAATTTAAAAAAAATGAAATTGAAGATTGCTACTACTTTACTTCATACATACACATTTTTGAATGTATACACTTCTCTACTTTTGCTAGTTTGGGAAGCAGAAATAAATCTGAACCTAGTGCCTCAATGGGTGGTATCCAGGATGGGTTCTTTTAGTATATAGTCCATGGGCCAACCTGTTTGTGTATAGTCTATCCACTAAGATGACTTTTAGCAGATAAACATTTACAATTGATTTAATGATGTGGAATGCTGACATTGAGTCCCAATTAAGTAAAACATTACTGCTCCCTACAAAGAAAATTCTACTCTTCTCATTAGTAGACACTATACACAATGATTATTATTTTTAGATTTTTAATTTTGTTAACAAAATGTGGAAAATACTTTTTCTGTTTTATTATGTAAGCACCTACATAATACTCTCAGTACTGCCTTTTGCCAGCAAAACCTAAAATATATTTACTTTCTGGACCTTTAAAGAACAAAAGTGTGCTGTTCCCTGTCTTAAGAGTATTTAGCTTTATGACTTTTCATTTCTAGCAGCTGAATACTATGAATTAACTACTAGCTCTTCACTGCTGAACACATTTGCTTTGCAGAGAGAGAGTATATTGTACCTCAGAACAGTTCCTAAACCACAAGAGAAAACACAGTTCTGTGTCTTGGCAGTTTTAAACTAAGAAAATTTTGTCCATCCAGTTCCTGACTCACACACTTAGCTGTGAAATAGGTTTATAAAACCATGTGATCAGAAACATTACATAGTGTTTTCTGGTCATGGGAAACAGGGTCATCTTGTTGCCTAAATGGACCCATTCTTTGGGAGGAAGTTATCTCATATCACATGATTAAAAGTTGATTTCTCAGAACCACTGCTAAGGCTCTGGAGGCTACAATCTAATTTATTTCACTTCTTCATTTTTTTTAAATGCCATCTTCCTCCCTGCCCTCCCCAAGAGCTCTTAAAAGTACACACTACCTTAGTTTCATGTTGGATTAGGACATTTTTGGCTCTTGACATCTCTTTAATATGACATCTTACAATTTTGACTAGATTCAAACATTAAAACTCTACTAAAAAATATGTGCTGATTTTCTATTAGGTAAGAATCCTTGCCCAACAGCAGGGAAGTCAAAACTTCGGATTTATGAAGGCTATAGGGAAAAGAAATTACAGAAACAATGCCCTTTACCCAGATCTTTATGAGTCAAACAAGGTTATCTCTGAACATTTGAAAATTAGGATCTGGATCAAAAGGAAACAAAACAAACAACAACAACAAAGCACAACTAAAATAAGCTAGAACTCTCCAGCAATCTCTAGTGAAAAGGTATATATATACACACACAAAAAATATCCTACAACATATCAGAGTACGAGAGAAACAAGAATGCAGAAATGCAGAAAGAGAAAGACAGGACCATATAGATTTTGCTTGTGTATTATCTCAAGAAACCCAGTAGGAAAATGGGGTCAGATGCCTCCTGGGATACCCCATGCTGTCAGATCCACAGATCATCAGAGAACATCACAAATACTGCCCTCCCAAAATAGAAGCTTTTCCCTTATAGAAGCTGTAGGTCGTGACCTCCTGGGTTTTGGCCTCCTTCTGTATCACCCATTTCTAAAATTACCCTCAACCATCTGCCTGCAGGCTCCATGCTGGGAAAGAACACAAAGGGGTTTTGACAATTCTTTAAAAGTAGAAAAATGAAAGAAGCAATGCCTTTGCCTGTTTTTTTCTTTTTGCCCATTTGGATAGTGAACATCAGATTCCTTACACAGCAAGTCATAAATATGTTATTAATACATCTAAGTATTAAAATGGTTTGGGTGGCTGAGATTGTTTCAAGCATTCCATGCAACATTACTTTAAAAAGGCAAATATGTATCATTTCTCATCACACAAATTTAAAACACTAATAATAGAAACTATCAAAAGATGTTCAATAGTGCTTTCCTTCAGAAGTCATTAATTTGCAGTTCTGATAAAAGATCCATCTAGCTCCATTGCTTCTATAACAGGATTTAATAAAGAAGAAAACAAAATCCAAGGGAAACCACAAAACCAGAAATCTTAAAAAGTGAAATTGACCTTGAGAAATTAATTAGTCCATCACTCGGCTGCTCCTGCTCCCTCTGCATTTACCCCATTCCACAATCCAAAGAATATATTTAATTTTAAGCTTAATCATATGAGACACCACTAATTTCCAAAACAAGCAATTGTCTCTTTAAGAAAATTTGACTTTCAAATGACCTTCACATATAAATAGCCACTTCCTGGCCCTTTTGATTTTGCACCCACAGGTACTAGGGCTAGTCCTTTTATATGCTCTTAAGAAGCCCTCTGTCTCCCCATTCCCTCACCTCTAACTCTTCTTATAAGACTCAGATCCCACACCCCACCTCCAGCCATAAATGTACCAGTTCTCATAGGAGCATCTTTCTAGTAGGACTCAAAGGAATCCATAAATTCTATTCTTAGTGGTCAAACCTCTGCCTCACCCCTTCACCAAACCTGTACCTAACTACTCATTCATACCTCAATCTATCTAAAAAGACCCTAAAGGCAATGGGAAAAACACTGAAATTAAAAGTCATGTATTATAAGCATTCAAATATATAAATACATAATATATACACATTGCAAATACACATGTACATACAGGTATACCTTCATGCCTATGTGTGTATTACATGCACAGGGAATGTATAGATATGTGTCAATAGGGAAGGAAAATAATTGACACACAGAGCCAGATAGGGAGAATGGCAGGCATGGTTGGTGGCTGTATTAGTATATTCACAAATTACTATAAAGAAATACCTGAGACTGGGTAATTTATAAAGAAAAGAGATTTAATTGGTTCATAGTTCCATAGGCTGTACAGAAAGCCTGATGCTGGCATCTGCTCAGCTTCTGGAGAGGCCTAAGGAAACTTTCAATCATGGTGGCAGGCAAAGGGGAAGCAGGCATGTCTTACATGGTGGGAGCAGGAGGAGGAGGGTTGAGGGGAAGCACTGCACACTATTAAACAACCAGATCTCACGGGAACTCAGTATCACAAGAGCCAATGAGGATGGTGTTAAATCATTAATGAGAATTCCATCCCCATGACCCAATCACCTCCCACCAGGCCCCACCTCCAACACGGGATTACAAGTCTACATAAGTTTTGGGTGGAGACACGGATCCAACTATATCAGTGGCCCACCTAGGTTTCTGTCACTGACTGGTGCTCGCATCCCCTAGTTTAAGTGGTTGCTAATAGCTGAAAGTTGTATCATCCTGGTAATTACCCTTGGCCGTAGGAGTTGTACTGTACAAAATACGCCTGGTCATTAGCGTCTTGAATAAAAGGGCTGCTCCCTTTCCTCAAGGTGGGTCAACTCTTGGTGTTATTCACAATCTAGAGTTTTGCATTGGACCAGATGGAGCCTAGACTTCAGTGAAAGCCACATTTTTCTGGCCACTGTCTTACTCTGCTGCTCTCGCTCCCTTATAGTTTTCACTTGAGAACAAGCATTGCCTCAGTAAATCACTTGCTCAAGAATTTCTGTCTCAGGCTTGGCATATAAGGAATCCAATCTAAACCAGGCGACAACAGAGGAAATAATCAAATACAAAAGCAGAAGAAAGTATTAAGGGCTCAAGCATGCCAAGTCATCTGTTTTGTTGAGCGTTTGCTGAAGAACATTTCAACTAGAGAAGAATCACACAATGAAATGTATTCCTGCTGTTATTCCCAAGAGGGAATTGGACCTGGGGTAGAATTGTAGAGGAAACACAAGCAACAGACTGGGGACAGGGCTGGTGTCATGGCATGCTTGGTTTCACAAATGGAAACCTACCCAGGCTGGCTCAAGTTCTTGGAAAGAGGGTAGGGGCAATGAAAATACAGATTTTATGGAATTCGTGGAAAGGCTGAATAACCAGCATCCAGAAGAATATAGAAGAGAAGAGCACCAGGACCTCAGCAGGACTTTGTGATTCTGTCCTCTCATAGGCCACCAGATTCTTTTCTTTTCACCTGGAATAACACCTGACTCATGTGTTTGAAGTCTCAAGTAAAATTTCTCAGACACAATTCTGAAAAAATGGCCAAAGTGGTAGCAGCAGGTTTTGAGTCTTCCTGAGTCCCTACACAAAAACTAACACAGCAACTAGTGAACAAAACCAAAAGTCCATGGACAAAATTTACAATAAAACTAAGTGAGAAGAATGAATGGCTAAAAAAAACTGTGGCATATGCATAAAATGGAATATTATTCAGTGATAAGAAGAAATGATGTACAAATACATGCTACAAAGTAGATGAAAATTGAAAACACTTTGTTACGTGAAAAATGCCAGACCTAAAATATCATATAATTTATGATTCCTTTTATATGAAATGTGCAAAATAGGTAAATCCATAGATACAGAAGACCAATTGCTGACTGCCAGAGGCTGGGGTCAAAGGGAAAAAGGGAAGAATTGTTTAATGGACACAGGGTTTTCTTTTGAAGTGATGAAATATCCTAGAACCAAATAGAGGTGGTAGTTGTACAATACTGTTGAGTGGCTAAATGACACTGAATTGTGATTAATTTTATGTTATGTGAATTTCACCTCAACTAAAAGAAAACCTAAATACAGATAGTCCTATAAACCCCAAAATATAAGTAGAAAGGGCTAAATCACCAACAGCACCTGTGTGTTATTGGCAACTGAATGGATGAAAGCAAAATGAAGCAAGAGGACGTCTGCCGAAGCTGAGAAGAGGAAAATCCCAGAAGAGCAGATAAATGTTTCCTGGAAAGAATAGAGGGTCTATATGAAATCAGTAGCTGTACAGTCATGCCTCCTCCAACAATCAGTACGAGCAAGGGGTTGCCCAAGAAGTTGAAGTTGCAGGAGTAGCTGAGTGATGGACTAATTAATTTCTCAAGGTCGAGTTCACTTTTTAAGATTTCTGGCTCTGTAGTTTCTCTTGGATTTTTCTTTCCTTCTTTATTAAGACCTGTTATAGAATGACGGAACTAGATGGATCTTTTATCAGTACTGCAAGTTAATGACTTCTGAAGAAAAGCACTATGGAACATCTTTTGATAGTTTCTATTATTAGTTCTGAAGAGCTAGCTGGGCAGTGTAGCTCCTGTGAAATCTCAGAAACGATCTACCACGCTGTCTTCAAAAACAAAGCCCCACATTGAAGAGAAACTGCTAGGAGAAGAATCATTATTAGACAAAAGAGGGACAACAGAAATAAGGAAAGGAGAAGGTGCAGAAAATGTGCAGGGTGGAACGGGTGGTGGGGACAGCCAGGCAACCCCAGAAAGGAGCTGCCATTTTATTTAACTTGAAAAAGTAAAGGAGAGGTAGTTTTGTGAAGCTGAAAGGTTCTCAGAAGCCAGTTTCTCTCTAAAATGTCAGGAAAACTAAATTTACACAAAAATGAGTAACTAAAAGCAGTAAGGTCAAACCCATTCAAAAGTGCAAAAAGGAACAGAGTGCGATGACAACCAGCAGGATGAAGAGTCATGCCCAAAAGTGGATCAAAACAAAGCAAGACAAGAAAGGCCGGTATAAATCAGCATTAGGAAAACTCAGAAGTTACACGACTGAATTGAAGAAGGAGTTAAAAATAAAAGGGAAAATTGTATGAGAAATGAAGACTGAATTAGACAAAGAGTCAGTAAATACAACAAATAATGGTTTCAGAGAAATAGAAGCTAAAAAAGAGCATTTTAAAAAATCAGATAAATGAAGTAAGAGACAAAAAGGGTTTGAAAGAATATGACAAATATGGAAGATAGGCAAAGAAAATTCAACTGATAAATAAGGAAAGTCCTTGATGAAGAAACCCAAAATAAGAGAATAAAACCAATAAATATTTAAAACTATAATTCTAGAAAACTTTCCTGAAATTTAAAAAAAAATGTGTATAATTCTTGGCAGCATGAGAATATTGAACCAGAACAACCAACACCAAAATACATTCTAGTAAAATTACTGGGCTTTTAAGAGAAAGAAAAATTTGTGGGACTTCTAGGCAAATGAACACATAATTTAAAGAAAATTAAATTGGCTTCAGAGTTTTTCACAGTGACATTTATAGAAGAAAATTGACCCACATATTTAATGTTCCCAAAGAAAGAAAATGTTAGCTAAGGATTTTGCATCCTACAGATCTTATTTTCCGAGTATAAAGAGTAGAGAAAGTCATTACCAACAACTGAGGAAATATTTTTCCCATGAACCTCCTCCCACTGGCAACAAGGACTCTGCTAAAATCAAGCTTGAGACAACAAAAATGACTAGAAAGACATCAACATAAGGACTGCCTGTGAGCATTAAACATGTTATAACTCACAGCACACATAGTAAGTGATCACTAAAAAGGAGAAAATCTAATATGCAAATAGCCCCATGATCAGACAATCACCATATAGTACAACCAGAAAAACGTGGGAGTGTGAGAACCGAATTTACAAATAACAATGTCAATAAATAACAATAAACAATAAATAACAATAGCAGTAACTGTTTTCAGTAATCAGAAGTGGTGAAAGTATTATTAGTGTTGTTATCCTGAGATCATTGCATGAGTAATGTGGAATAAAGTGAGTGTTTATAAGATTCTAATTCTATCATTCCCTGTGGCCTTGAGAAATAGGATTCTTAATGAAAAAGACAGGAAATACAGATTTAATATAGGAGATGTTAAATAAAAGGCAATTCCTAAATTTGAATCGGAAATTTCAGTATGAATTAATAAGATTGTTGATATGCATATGTATGCATGTGCATGTATATATGATTATATGTTGTATTTTTGAATACATATATATTGATTTCATACATTTATTTACCTGTATATTGTATATATGGATTATATATATACACTCACTATATATATGGATTATATATATATACACTCATTATATATATGGATTATATATATAGTATTTTAAATACATGTACATATATATTTATTTCAAATACTTATATATGTATGTGTATATATGCAATGTGTGTATATATGTTAAAAATAAATACACATATATATTTCATATACTTATTTCTCTTCACATTTTTTCTCTCCTTTGGCTCTCACCACTGAAAAGATCTGGAAACAATGACCCAACCCAAAAATAAACAAGGGTCCTTAAAACCCAGATTATGGTCTTGAAATATCATTTTACACTATAAGAAACCAGAGTTTCTTGGAGAAATGGCTTATTCCTGGTCCAGGGCAAGAAATATGTAAAATAAACCAAGGACCTCTTGATTCATATCAATAAATAAACCAAGCTCCCTCACAGAGAGTCAGGGAGCTATAAGAGACTATTAGGGTCACAGCAAAAAAAAAAAAAAAAAAAAAAAATCAGAAGCCCATCCAAAAAGCATCTTACTTGTGAAGACAGGCCAGCTTGAATACCAATAAAAATAAAAATTACAATAAACTAAAATCTATAAAATATGTCTAAATCATGAGATTATAATCTTTAAAAATCATACAATAACCGCTCTTCTGAGGAGAACAGGAATCTAATTCATTGTCTCAAAAAACAGAGTAAATGAAAAAGAATCACATATTTGTCTTGTACTTTCTACATGAACCACAGCACTAGGTAAATGAGGACAAACATTTCTCTATAAAATTATCCCTGCTAATAAATAAAAAGAAAGTAATAAAATTCAAATAGCATCACTTTTTAACCCCAAATGAATTACTGCAACTAGGCATTGAGTATCAATATCTCTGACCAATATCAAAAAAGCAAAATAAACATTATAGGCCATTTTATACATGAAACAACACCACTTATGGTCTTTTCAAGGGAATGGAACTGGAGTCTCATCCATTCCCTGTATCCAGCTGCTAATTTGCAGAGAAGACAGAGGGCAGAGAAGCATGCTGACATGCATTAGGAGTTTGCAATCAGTAAAATTCAGGTAGAGTGAAACTCTACAGGTTAAATAGACTACGATCTTCAAAAGATAAGTTGTAAGGAAAGAAAATGATTGGAGGGGTTTCCTAAAAACAGATTCTGAGACAGATTTGTGTGTAGAAGATTTACTGAGGAATGATACAGAACAACATTTGTAAGAAAGTGAGGGAAGCAGGATTGGGCAGAAGGAGGCTGATCTACCACGTAGGTGTAACAAAGACACAGCACTGGAGGGGTGGCTCTTCACAGTTATTCGAATTGATGGAAGAGAGATAAGCCAAGTCAGGCTTTGCCTACACCAGTCAGCAGGTACAGGCTATCCCCAGGAAACTGGCCTAGAGGCCCCCAGGGTTTTGCCATCATTCCTCAGCATGGCCATTTACTTCATCAAACCAGCAAGGACAGTTTCTAAAGCAACTCTGCTGGCAAGGCAGAGTCTTATATAATGTCACATAATTATGGATGATATTCCTCCACCTTTGCCATATTCTGTTAAAAGGAAGTCATAAGTCCTGCCTTCACTCAAAGGGAGAGCATTATACAAAGGCATGCATACAAGGAAACAGGGCTCATGGAGGCCATCCTAAGAGTCTCCCCATGGTCCCCCTGACAGATGGTGATGAGCACCTTAGTCCTGAGTGGGGAACTGGAGGGTGCACCACAATATCACCTATAAAGAGCCACCTGTTGATTACAAGAGACTCCTAGGTCTAAGAGACTTCTGTGATTTTTTTTTAAAGTGGTCATGACTAAACCATAGTGCCTAAGGCTGCACAGTTTAGTGATAAGAAAAAAGCTTGAGGAAGTGATCAATATAAAAGTTGAGATAGTTATTGGGATGGGATACACTAAAGGGCTTCAGAGTTGGGAAAAGTTCTTCTTGATCCAAGAGAATGGTGATAAAGCTGATTGCTTTATAATAATTCATGAAGCAATGCCTTTGTTTTGTGTTCTTTTTGATATCTGCATTTTATTTGAAAGCAAAAAAAAAAAAAGAATCCAGAATGGGAATACAATTGGTCAGCTGAGACAATTGGTTAGCCTCTTTTTTTAATTTTTAATTTTTGTGGGTATATAGTAGGTGGACACATTTATGGGATACATAACATACTTTGATACAATCATGAAATGCATAATAATCTCATCCTGGCAAATGGGGTATCCATCATCTCAAGCATTTATTTTGTATTACGAGCATTCCAATCATACTCTTTCAGTTATTTTTAAATGTGCAATTAAACTGTTATGGACGATAGTCACCCTGTTGTCCTATCAAATACTAGGTCTTATTCATTCTAACTACTTTTTGTAGCCATGTAATCATCCCCACTCTCCCTCCACCTCCCTCACTACCCTTCCCAGGCTCTGGTAACCAAACTTCTACTCTCTATCTCCATGAGTTCAGTTATTTTCATTTTTACCTCCCACAAATAAGTGAGAGCATGCAACATTTATCTTTCTGTGCCTAGCTTATTCCACTGAACATAATGACTTTCATTGCTAACCCTGTTGTTGCAAATGACAGGATCTAGTTCTCTTTATGGCTGAATAGTACTCCATTGTGTATACACACCACATTTTCTTTATTCATTCATCTGTTGATAGACACTTAGGTTACTTCTAAATCTTGACTATTGTGAACAGTACCGCAACAGACATGGGAGTGCAGATATCCTGTCCAGCTTCTTAAATCAGCTGGTTACTAGAGATAGTAACAACAACCTTTTTGAAAAACATGACTTCCCTTTTTAGCAGGGCTACACCAGGTGAGCAGTTTCAATAAAGGATGAGGGAGCAAGATAGAATGAGAATTTTTAGAAGTACTAGACTTCCAATTTAGAAACTTTGTTCATTTAGGATAATCTAGGTCAAAAAGCATGAATTTCTGGGACTGAGGCCAAGCTGGGGACCCAGGAGGCAAGGAGTGACGAGGGAGAGGAGATGCACAGTTACCTCATGTTGGTGTCCGCTGGGGAGGGGTCTGAGAAGAAGGGGGACGGGTACCTGGCAGGTACTCTTCTATCTTTTATTTCCAGAATTTTTTTTTTTTGATCTAAACTTGCAGATTTGTATTATACACGGACAGCCAACAAAGGAAAAATATAATGGCAGGGGGAAAAAAAGGCTGTATTTCTTTTTACCCAAGCAGCAACATGGGTACAGAATAAAGCTGAGTCAAAAAAATTTTTGGCATCATGGAAATAAGAGCAGATAACATCAACGAGAATGTTTTTGGCAACAAAATCAAATTCAAACTGGCTTAAGCAAAAAGAAACTTTAATCTCTTACATAATAGAAAGTCCAAAGCTGAATCAAACTTCAGGGTTGGTTAGTTCGGCAGACCAACAGGGTCAGGAGGAACCAAGTTCTTTCTTTTCTCTTCTGCCCACATCAGATGCCTGATGAAGTTGGGTGGAAATGGCTGAATTAACACTGAACACCATATCATGAGACAATGGCAAGAGAAAGAAGATAAAGAGTCTCTGTCTCTTCTTTTGCCTTTTTTCTTTTTTACTTTTTTTTTTTTTTTAGCGGTGGGGGTGAGGGGCAGGAGAGGCAAAACTTTTCCCAGAAACAGTTTGTAGAGTCCTCCTCAAGTCACATGCTTATTTTTAAACAAACTGCCATTTAGGGAAATATGATTCCTCTTAGTGAATTACACCCACCCCTAGAGCAGGAGGGAGGGGAATTCAACCCCTATTAAGTCACACAGCTGCACAGAGTTGACTAAGGAGCTGAATAATATCAAAGTTCTAATAGGATGGGAGAAGAAGAGAATGGACGCTGAGGAACCCATTGAGAATTTAACTAACAATGCAACCAGCACCATACACCACATAGATTATAGTCCACTAGGGGACTTTGCTCCTCAAAAGATTTGATTATAGACTACAGAATTTTGTGATTTTCTTACATATAGAAATTAGAAATCTAACAGGAAAAAAGCAGATAGGAAAGTGTATTAGTCCATTTTCATGCTGCTAGTAAAGACACACCCAAGAATGGGCAATTTACAAAAGAAAGAGGTTTAATTGAACTTACCATTCCACATAGTGGGGAAACCTCACAATCACGGCAGAAGGCCAGAAGGAGCAAGTCACCTCTTACATGGATGGCAGCAAGCAAAGAGAGAGCTGGTGCAAAAAAACCTCCCCCTTTTTTTTAAACCACCAGATCTCATGAGACTTATTAACCATCACAAGAACAGTGCAGAAAAGATCTGCTCCCATAATTCAATCACCTCCTACCAGGTTCCTTCCACGACACGTGGGAGTGGTGGGAGTTACAATTCAAAATGAGACTTGGGTGGAGATATCGCCAATCCATATCAGAAAGTACAGTGCTGCAAATGTGCTAATATTCTCCTTGTTTGTTTATTCCCAATAGGTTCCTAATATGGTAGAATGTCAAGCATAGCAGACATTTAAAAAATTAAAGTTTGCTAGTTCCCTCTGAGATCCCTGCTCACATAGACTTCCTTCATGCACAATTGGGTCAGTTGATCCCTAATCCCTCTCACTTCCATCTTCTTCCATAAGTGCCTTTCTGTCTCAGCTCCTGAGAGATATCAACCCCAGGAAGTCAGGGAGAATTATAAAACCATAATACAAGAGCCCAAGTTACATTAAAACTAAACAAAACCAAATCTTTAATTGTGGATTAAACTGATCCACAGAAGAATGGCTGAGCAGAACTGCACGTGATCATTCTCAGGCTGCACATAATATGCACAGTTATTTGAGCAGCCCTAGGTCTAAAGACACTATCATTTCTCCCCTGGACCATTTCAGTAGCTTCCTAAGTGACCTCTCTGACTTCACTCTTGCCTCCCTAAGTGATATGGCTTGGCTGTGTCCCCACCAAAATCTCATCTTGATTTGTAGTTCACATAATCCCAATGTGTCATGGAAAGGACCTGGTGGGAGGTAACTGAATCATAGAGGCAGTTACCCTCATGCTGTTCTCATGCTAGTGAGTAAGTTCTTAAGATATATGATGGTTTTATAAGAGGCTTTTCCCCACTTTGCTCATTCTTCTCCCTCCTGCCATTATGTGAAGAAGGATGTGTTTGCTTCCCCTTCTGTCATGATTGTTAGTTTCCTGAGGCTTCCCCAGCCATGCTGAACTGAGTCAATTAAACCTCTTTTCTTTATAAATTACCCAGTATGTCTTTATTAGCAGTGTGAGAATGGACTAATACACCGTCTATTCTTCACACAGAAGCCAGAATAATTTTTTGGTTCAGCAAACAATTATTTTGTTTTATTTTATAAAATAAAATCAAAATACTATAGCTCCTTCTCTTCATGCTTAGAATAAAAGCCAATATTTGGACTGTTCAAGAAAGCTTTGCATCATCTGGATCTGTCCTGTTCTCCCAGACTCATGTCCTATGGTTTACTCCACCCTCTCTCCTCCTCAGCTGCCCTTATTACCCAACATGCCAAACTCTTCCCGTTTGCATTCATTGCCTTCATACTTTCTGTTCTCTTTACCTAGAATCTTCTTTTCCCAGATCATTGCATAGCTAACTTCTTGTCGCTTGGGTCTGCTCAAATATCACCCAGACACGTGGAATCTAACCACCCTACCTAAAACAGCACTCCCAACCCTAACCTCTTGTCCTGCTTTACTCTTCTTACCATGACAACTTGACCTGGAATTTATTCCTCATCTGTCTCCTTCACTAGAATTTAAGCTCCATGAGGGTAAGTGTGGTGTATTTTTAGCACATCTCTAGATCTCCAGCTCCTAGAAAAGTGTCACCTAGTAAACAATTAATGAATGTATAGGACAGTAGTGGAAGTTGGCCATAAAATAATAACTTATTTATTACTTATTAATAATGTTTCCAGTACAATGTTTGTTAATATTGATAGCATTGTTATCTTATTGCTCCTCAGGAGTGCCACTAAAATTTTTGATATTTAAAACAAGCACAAAGGGTCTCTAAATTTGTTTACAATCTCAAAAAAAAATTGAGATTAGTCTGTTTTGGCTATCATAACAAAATGCCAGAATTATGGCTGTCATAAAAAAAAAAATACCATGGGTGGCTTATAAACAACAAACATTTATTTCTCAAAGTTCAGGAGTCTGGGAAGTCCAAGATCAAGGCATTGGTAGATTCTGAGTCCGGTGAGGGCTCACTTCCTGGTTCTTAGACAGCCATCATCTTATGTCATTGAGAGGGATCTCTCTGAGGTATCTTTTCCCATTCAGGAGAGCTCTGCCCTTACAGCCTAAACATTTCTCAAAGGCCCAACCTCCTAATGTCATACTTTAAGGATTTAGATTTCAGTGTATGAATTTAGAGGGGACATAAGCATTCAGTCCATTGCAATCATTGACCAAAAAAGTTAGATAATCTGGCATCTTGTAAATAAGTTCACATTAAATATACTATTTACTTGCATTAGTTTAATAGATATTTAAAATGTACCATTTTTACACTGATGAAAATAACCAATGGAATTACATGATCCTTAATAACCACTAATGAAAATCAGAGAAACACTCGTGTTGTAAGATTTACAAATGTTTCCAAATCATAGAAAGAAAAAAATGTTAGCCTTCAACTCATAGCTTTCCTGTCAAAGGGTATAAAACAGCACTGTAATTATGTTCTGCAGATGTTGTGCTAATAATTTTTCCATTGCATATAAATTCAATCTGAGAGGAGAGAGGGAAAGTAGGGAATTGATATATTTTTCCACATTCAATGCGATTAATACACAAGGAAGTTTAAAACATGTTCTGCTATACTGCAGATACTCTCAGACTTAACGCCCAAAGAAAGCAAAAACTGAGGGCCTTTATAGCCTGATAATATCATAGGTGGCAAATTCCTGTGAATTATTCACATTATTGATTCAAACTGTTTTTCTTCTTTTCCTGCCTACAACTTAAAAGAACACAATCTTCCCCCCCCCTCAAAAAAAAATCCCTTACTGATGTTGCAGGATAAATTAGTGCCATGTTAATACTCAGTCTTCTCCGACTTATAAAATAAAGGAGGGGAAGTGATTATAAGTCATGCTGGTCCTTGAGAGGTCTCTTGCAAATAAATCAGTTTTCTAGAAAGTTCATCTTTTTTCTTTTGCTTCAAACATCACCTACATTTAGACAATAATTTTGCCTTTTCAAGCTATACATAACTGAATAAGGTGTCTTCGTATCCCTGAGATAAGTGCTTTCTATAAGTATTTAGCACAGTATCCTCATTTAAGTGTTCAAAGAATACTTTTGTCTTCAAAGTAATACTTCTCCACCATGGACAGGTCACATTCTTGTTTCAGTACTTATCCTCATTTAATTCCCGCTAAAGATCTTTCTTTGAAATGGCTTTCTTGCAGCAAAAGTAACCAAAAGACAGTTAATGCCAGGAAAGAGTAAAACAACACGACAAAGAAAACAGAGAAATAGGCATTGTCATATGGTTTGGATTTGGGATTTTTTTCTCTTCTCTAGCATTTTTTACTTCTCTCTCCAGTTTTCTTTCCAGTAGTTTTCAAACACTCAGAGATGAATCTAGTTTTCTTGATGTATGCCATAGCATTTCTCAAGAATAAAAAAAGAAAGGGTGACTTTATCTTGAGATTTGTCTTTGTAAGACAGAGTCTTTCATACTTACGGAATTCTAACTACTTGACAATGAACAAGGGTTGGCCCTAAAACCCTCAGTACCCCAAGACAGAAAACTCACTTCTAAAACTGAAACTAACATGCAGCTGAAGACTGAATACACATTTAAACGTTCATTGCAACTTTAAATAAATCAAGTGCTAATATTGGGGAGACATGCAGGCTTGGCTTCACGTGTTTTTCCAGGAAAAATTAAAAAGTTTAAAAGGACAGATTGGTATATAACATTTTCACACAAATCTGAATCATGACTCTGTTTCATATATTTTCTCTTAGAAAAATAAGAGGTACAAAAAGTATATTTTAGAATCTTCAGGATAGACTCAAAATTTAACATTTTCATTTTAATTCCCAAACATGACCATGTTCTAACTTTACCCCCAAGAAAAGAAAACCCTTTCGTAAATTTCTCAGAAAATAAAATCCTTAACTGTCCCAGGCAAACAGACAAAATGATTTTATTTTTTATTTTTATTTTTTAGTTTGTCTTAAATCAGGTTCCCTTGCTTGGTATCAGGCACCTGGGCTCCTGTGGCTTCTAACTTCCTATTGGGTTTTACCAGCAAAGTCATTCTAAAGTAAATTGCTGTTTTACAAAGTAGTGAAACCCTATCTCAGCTACAAACATGCTCAAACACACACAAACTCTCCATCTCCAAGCAAACGACAATCCCAGCTGTTTCTGCCTGTGATCCCAGTCCTAGTGGCCAAGCACGCCTCCTTTGAAGTGGAGAGCACCTCTGCCGACCTGCATTTTGCTAACTTTGCACTGTTTCTCTAAGCCTGACCCCTGAACTGATTGTCTGATGACTAATTCACATGCTAAGAACAAGGTATATCAGTATCACTGACCTGCCTGCATTTGTCATTAAGGGTTTGTAGTAAAAAGAAAGATGAAAGAGAAAGGTGTAATATTAGACCATCAGCCAAACATATTATGAGTGTGTTTTGAAAATGTGACTTATAAGAAAACTAGGCAATTCATTTTAAATAAGTCTTTCAAGTTATGTAGAAGTTATATATATATCATTATTATATAATAATATTATATATATAATATATATAGCTATATCAAAGAACTATATATATTTTTATTGATAACTTCCTTAAGTTTTATTTCTTTTTCAAACTAGTAGCTAGTGTTAGACGTCTACCTTGTACATGAACAACATGACTGCTATATGCGTTTCAAAATCATATAAAAAGAATATAAAGATTAATTCTTAAACAGTGCTTGTATCTGAAATTAACCTGTCCTTCCACCACTATGACCATCATCAAAGTTACCTAACAGAAATTATAGAAAAGCATGTATATAGATGCTTCCGACTGAAAAAGCTAAGTAGCTTGTTAATTCAATTGCCACATTTTCTGAGCTGCTAAGATAACATTTTATCTTACATGTATATGATATACAGAAGACAAAAAAATCTTTTTTTATCTATCATTACAAGAAGTAATTTCATTGTGTCATTTTGTCAACAAAATTTGTGTTCTATTAATACTGTGAAAGATAGTCTGTTCAAACATCTTGGCAAATGTTGCAATCAAATTGTTTAAAGAAATAGTGAGGCCTCTAAATGTGGATAATGGGTCTTTGAACAGACTCTAAAGACCCATTTCCATAGACTGGACCAATTCTTTCAAAGCGATACATAACAAGAAGTCAAATAAAAGGGGTGGGGCAAAATGAGAAGATTAAAAAGAGCAAAAGATTAAAAGAGGGAAAGAATATAAGGAAAATTCAAACGGAGAAAAGATCAAAAAGGGGATTAACCATGTTACTTGTTGTTTTTCAGAAATTAAAAAAGTATGGTGGATAAGGAATTTGTTTCCTTTCGGCCCAAGAAAAATGCCAATTATGGTAGCTAAACTGCCTGGATCACATATCGGCATGCTTTGGAAATGTGAGAAATGGATGGAAAATATAAACACAGAGCAATAGCATACAGTTATGTTATGAATTAAGCCAGAAAAATATCAAGATTTAGTCGCTGAATAAGCTGCCAAGGTTAATTTTCCCTGATAAACTTGAGCAAGATCAGAATAGAAGCGATAGCACTGCAGTCTCATGTTTTGTACAACACCCCCACCACTTTCTAGAATAAAATTCTTCATTTTCTTAGGGTAAAAAATAGGCTAAGAGAACATAGTCAACAATAATAAATTTGTGACATTCCCTTTCATTTTTTAATTTTTATTTGATCAGTGCCCTAGGTGCTGAGTTTAGATCTCTGACAGTAAAATCAGAGCCAACCCTGCCATGTAGAGTCATTTAATGATGTTCTTTCTTTTTTAATTATACCATTTTGATACCAGAAATAATCACTTAAATTCACGTAGGGCTATAGAAAGTGTTTCAGGTTGTATATATTATATTAATCAAGTCGATAAAATTAATTTCATACATCTTAAAGTGGAATATACAGTTTGCCATTAAATATATGTGTTTGACAATCTGTTGTGTCTACTTATCCTTGGCTGATTTATAGCAATTTTTTCATGATGCTTTTTTCTGCTCCACATATTTTCTTCTGAGTTTGACTTTTTGTTGTCATTGTTGCTGCCTTCACTCCAGTTAATCTAAAACTAAACTTTTTCTTAACCACAGATTTTTTTAATTTTCAAACATTTATGGCTTGAAAAATAATAAAATCAATGAACTTGGAAACTCTAAAAGATAAGGCAGAGAAGCAGTCAATCATGAAAGGAAAGATAGAAAGAAAAAAATCAAAAAGTTGTTATATTACATTAATGCCAGATGAATTCTAGTAGAAATTAGATTGAAATTTTAAATTTTCTGGTGGAATTATATTAAAATTTTGTCTATACCATTTAGGTACTCTAGTAATGTATTTAATATACTCTTTGTCAAACATCCAGGGGTATGTGGACAACCAGTACAATTTCATGGGATTTTGAATAGCATTTAACAGCATCTCATTCTGCCACTTCTTATATGAACTATGTAACATTTTTTCTAAATCCAGGTGTTTTAGTTTCATTCAAATTTCTCTTAAAGGAACATAGTACAGAACAGAATCCAGAAAAGCACATGAATTTTATATTAATTGCCTCCTTTGTCAGCAGTCAAAAGCAGCAGGCTGTCAGCTTCTGAGGTTGGGTCACTATAAACAAACAGCTTAGGTCAGGAGCCACAATAGCTACTTCCCCTCCCGCTGTCTCCGCCCTGTGTGCACTTTGTTGGAATGGGTGGGGGTGGGAGCCAACATGGCCCAGTGCTAAGGGGAAAATGATGGTAGCCTACTGAAGAGCATGGGAAGTCAACTGAAAATAGAGTTCCTTGCTCCAGCAACCCCACTTCTGGGAATCTATCCTATGGAACTAAAAGCGCAAGGTTGGAAGCATGATGAGAGAGAGAGAGAGAAAGAGAGAGCGTGTTTCCTGCAGTGTATTTACATTCACGCACCAGGAAATGGTGTAATTAATTGTGACAGACCCACCCTCTGCAATATTGTTTAGCAGGCTACCCATGATCTACTGTTAAGTGAAAAAATAAAGTTTACATGAGCATAAGGAGTAAGTAGGACACAATTAACATTGGGAGACTAGAGAGAGATAGGCAGACTCAACTTTCTTTATATGCCTTTCTTGGATTTAGTCACAAGTAGTATAGTATCAATTTATATATATACATATATGTGTGTGTGTGCATATATATATATAAAATATGTAAAGTATATTATATATGTAAAATAAAGGACTGTAAGGAGATAACACGTAAGTTTTGCCCCCTATCCATTTTTTCTTTTTTGGAATTCTTTGTTCTAGAATGTAATGTTTTGAACCAACCCTTAGGGCCTCTAAAAATGATGAAGAGGAACAGGGAGAGGGTTTCCAAGTTGACAAAGGAAACTGAAGTTGCAGAATATCTAGAAGATTAATGCTTCAGTAAGAAAAAACTCAGAATACAAAAGCGCTGAGGTAGAGTGTGCCTGGAGTGTTCCGAAATAGCAAGGAAGTCAGCCAGGTTAGAGCTGAGTGAAAGAAAGGATTAGAACAAAACAGGTTATAAAAGAACTCAAGGGCCAAATCATCCAAGGTATTTTCAGTTTTTTTTTTAATTGCAATTCAAAGTAAGAGAAATACTTTAGCATCATAAACAAGTCATCCTACATACACATGTATACACACATATGCACACACACAGAGACTATAAACCAGTCTGAGAAACACTAAATTTTATTCTAAGTTTGATAAAAGTCAGTGAAAGCAGAAGAGTTACAAGATTTGACTGGAAATAGACTGTGGAATTAGACTGAAAGTCTGTGGAAATAGACTGAAAGTAGGTGGCAAAAGAGAAAACAAAGATTCCATTTGGGGGATATTGAGGCAGTGGACTAGCTAAGGGAGGATGGTGGCTAGACTAGAATGTCAGCAGTGGAAACAATAAAAAGTGATTAGATTTAGCATATATTTTTAATACAAAGCCATCAGAACGTAGTGATAATTTAGATATGCCATGTGAGAGAAGAGGCGTCAGTAATGTCTCCTACAGGGGCATGATCGACTGGGTGAATGATGATGCCATTTACTTAAAAGAGCAGCAGTAAAGTAGCAGCAGATTGTGGCAAAGAGGGACTAAAGAGGCCTACGTAGGATTATTATTGAGTTGCCTTTCAGACACCCACTCAGAGAAGTTGAGTGGCCCCATTTGAAGTTAGAATGGCCATGTGGCTTCCTTTGGTCAATGAAGCATGAGAAAAGAAAAGTGTGCCACTCTGGTGAAGATACAAATTTGGGTGATATCACTATCTATGTGGCCAGCTAGTAAAGTTACAGAACAAAGGGAAAGCTTTTAGGGCAGGGTTTTAAAACTGTGAATCTTGGCCCATTTAATCAGTCATGAAATTCATGTATGGGTCATGGCCAGCATTCTTTGAATGAAATGAAATGGATAGGATAGGATGGGATGCAACAGAATAGAACAGAAAGGAATAGGATAGAATGGAATGGAATGGAATGGAATAGAATAGAATAGAATAGAATAGAATAGAATAGAATAGAATAGAATAGAAGAACAAGAATAGATCAAAGGACACCACATGTACAATTAGCAAGAACTACACACTTGGCCAAAAAAAAAAAAAATGCAACCAATTATTTGATCTTTTATTCACCTGCATCTCATTTGACTTTCCAGTAGGTAATGGTTTACCATAACAGGATGGTTCATGTTGTACTCATTCTCAGTTAAGTCATAGGAATTGAACATAAACTCATAGAGAAAAATCCCTAGGTCACAACCTAAAGCTAGGCCTCCCTCCACTGGCCCTGTTCTACTTTGTTCTCTTTCTTCATATGGGTTTATAAGGCATCTGGAATACATAATACTGCAAGGACTAAAAGGCCCATCCATGACCACTACTCCACGGTTATTTTTGCATGCACACAAGAATCTTGATGACAATGTCATTTTGTGTGTTTACGTCCATGCCTCCAGTCATATTTCTGTGCCTTATTTGAAATCGTAACATTAATAAACCCACATTTTTTTCTCTTAAAATTCAGGTTTTACATATGAGATAGATAGGAAAAGAATGAAAGAATCTCCTAACTTCCATACATTTTAGTGGCTGCTGTTATCTTCTATTATAGTAAGATTCATATGAACAAGCACTTACATTCAAGTTAAATGACTTGAAACACTCAACCAACAACAAATATTTATTGAACAGCCATTAGGTTCCAGGAAAATTATCTCTGTTGTTTCTCATGACAACTTTTGGAGCGATAAATTAATGTCTCTATTTTATAGTTGAGAAAACCAAGACGAGTGAGTTTTAATGAGTTGCCTATTCAGCTAATCAGTGGGACTTGGGATTGCAAACCAGATCTTTCTGGCATCAAGCCAAGCTGGTTTTTGTTACACTATTATCACAACCGCTTCCTCTGAGGCTGCTGCTAGCATTGTTTATCAAAGGAAGAGATTGTAAGCACCCTACTTCATTGTCAAAAAGGGAGTAGGTAAGTGAATTATGCTACATTTAACCAATTAAGCACTAATGCAAGCACAAGAACTATTTGATATGGTATAGAAAGGTCTCCAACATATGCTATGCAGAAATAAAATGACAAAATAATCCAACAATCAAAAAACACAGAATAGTGTTTATTGAACATTCTTATTTCAAAGAATAAAAAAGGATACATACATATACCCACTTACACACCACATATGCTTATACATGAAGGGAAAATTTTAAGCATTATATATGAGAGTCTGCTAACAGTGGTTGCCCATGTATAGAAGGACTTGAGGGTCTAAGGTAAGAAATAAAATTACTGTCTGGGCACAGTGGCTCACCCCTGTAATTCCAACACTTTGAGAGCCCCAAGGCGGGATTCATCATCTGAGGCCAGGAGTTCAAGACCAGCCTGGCCAACATGGTGAAACTCTGTCTCTACCAAAAATACAACAAAAAAAAAATTAGCTGGGCATGGTGATTTGCACCTGTAGTTCCAGCTACTCAGGAGGCTGAGGCAGAAGAATCACTTAAGCCCAGGAGGCGGAGGGTCCAGTGAGTCAACATCATGCCGCTGCACTCCATCCTGGGTGACAGAGCAAGATTCTGTCTTGAAAAAAAAAATTACTTTTCATTGTTTCCTATATGTGCTTTTAACCTGTGTGGTAGTTATGAGTGCTACAGTTCAAATAATTTCAAATCTTTGCCCTAGCACATGGCAAGAATGCACTCCTCCCCTCCTCCCACCCTTTGTGAGGTTAGTCTGTGTGGCTTACTTTGGTCAGTAAAATGTGAGCAGACGTGAAATGCGGCATGTCTGAGTCAAAGTTTTAGGAATCAATGCCTAACTTACCACATTCCCTTCTCCTGTCCCAGCCACACTGAAAGCATGTGTAGAAATAGAACTTTCATCAGCTGGGGTCCCTGAGTGACTGTGATGAGCAAAGCTCTGCTGCCAACTCATATCAGACACATAAAATGAGAAATAATCCATGCTGTAAATAATCCTTAGTGAAGCTACTAACATTTGGAGTTGTTTGTTTCAGCAGCATCACCCAGCCTATCCTGGCTGATAGAACATTACAAGCCCATGCTTATAATTCCAGTGCTTTTGGAGGTGAAGTGGGAGGATCATTTGAGGCCAGGAGTTTGAGACCAGCCTAGGCAACAGAGCAAGATTCCATCTCTACAAAACATTAAAAAAAATTAGCTGAGCATGGTGGCATGTGCCTGCAGTCCTGGCTACTTAAGAGGCTGAGGTGGAAGGATTGCTTGAGCCTGGGAAGTTGAGGCTGCACTGAGCTGAGATTGTGCCACTGTCTTTCAACTTGGGTGACAGAGAGAGAACTTGCCTCAAAATAGAAAAAGAAAAAGATATATATATTAGCCGGGCATGGTGGCACACATCTGTAGCCCTAGCTACTTGGAAGGCGGAAGCAGGAGGATCACTTGAGCCTAAGAGTTCAAGGCTGCAGTGAATCATAATCATGTCACTGCACTCCACCCTGGACAACAAAGTGAGACCCTGTCTCCAAAAAGATTTTTTTTTAAAAGAAATGCTGGGAAGTAAAAAGGAAACACAAACCCAACAATTAGATTGTAACATTTTCATATTTTTAAATGTTAAGGAAAAACATATGTTTTAAAATAATAAATTAGTTTATTTACTCATTAAGCATATATTTAATGATGACCAAATATGTCCCAGGCACTACAGGCACAGAAGAAGTACCATTTAAAAAGACAGAAAAGATCCCCACTCTCACAACTAACACAAATTAATAAGTAAGATGATTTCAGGTAACAATGCATGCTCTAATGGAAATAAAGCCCCATGATATTATCAGAAGAGATCATACTACTGGGTGAGTAGTTGGTCAGAGTGGCTTCTGGGAAGAAATCACGTAAGCCGATGGTTGCAATTATAATACAGTGGACCCTTGAATGGCATGGGTTTGAACTGCATAGGTCCATTTATCTGTGGATTTTTTTCAACCAAACACAAATCAAAAATATAGTATTGCAGGATGAGAAGCCCACATATAAGAAGGGCCAATTTTTCCAATACACGGACTTGAGTATGCATTGAAATACTTGGGGGGTGAAGGGGATGTACACTGAGGGACAACTGGTTCTAAAACCACAAAGAAGTTTCTTTAAACTTTTCCATAGTCACCAAATTTTCTCAAATAGGTCTATGTTCCATTTTAAATCAGAATAACACCATAAAATAAATAAATAAGGGTGGGTAAAATGGTGAGGTTATAAAGTCTTCAGCTAGAAAACACAGGCAGCCCAGCCTTCATCTGGAAAATAAAGGATCATACTCAGTTACACCTGCAGATGGAACCGATAGAATCATAAGTGGATACAGAAACAAACGTTGGCACCTCTCTAAGTGGAAGAGGCCACCAATGGGAAATTTATCCCATAAAACATCAATCAAGACAGCAGTAAAAGGGGTGAAATGTGTACACACGTAAAAACAATTGAAAACACATTTGCCTAATTATACAGACAAGGATATCAAGATGAGTGCTGAAAGGGGATGAAAAACTAGGAGATATGGAATCTCTGCGCTAACGGAGCCCAACGCCAAGGCTGGCAACATGGCCCCAGGGACAAACGCCACCAATCACAAAAACATTAAAGAGTTAATCAAGCTTGTGAAGTGTTTCCAAAGAAAGGAGGATCTGAAGGAAGCCACAATTCTGCCTTTATCAGCAATTACGCTCATATTTTTGTATCAAGCTAACTTGGTTAAATCATTCTGCAAAGGTCAAGTGGGATGTGTCTTTCCTGGACTCTTTTCTTATTTCATGACACAGACTAAATAACTGGATAGTACACACTGTATTTCCAAAGACTGGAAGACATTTACACCCAAATGCTGATTTCCTGTGGTGTGATATTAGTCGCTTAGACAATGGGGTTTTATATGACACTGTATATGTACAGTCTCTCAGCTAGTTCTTTCTTTGGTGCCTGAAAATTTTCCAGTTACCAGCTGTCAGAAGCCCACTTTAACTGTTTCTCATTAAAATAAGAAACCAATTTCAATTCATCTCGAGAGCAACAGAGCATGATATCCTCAGGTTGTCATAGTCAACGTGTTTCTTGAGTGAAATAATTTATTCAAAAGGCATGAAGTCCATTTGGCTCCTAGGATAGTGATGTTTGAGCTGTCAAAGTTATCTTAGTCAATATACATTAGGGAAAAGTTGGAGGCACTGAACGGTTGACCAGTCCAAAAGAGGACCCCCAGTAGTTAAATTTTTATTGCATCACTGTTATGATGTTTTTGAAAGTGGCTATGAAACAACAGTGCACATATTTAGGTATTATCTTTTACTCAGAAATTATGACACTTTCTTCAAATATTATCTCATCTTTCTTTCAGCATCCCTAACAAGTGGGCAATGTCAGATGTTATTATCCCCAGTGCAAAGAGGTCAAGAAAAAACATTTTTGGTGGATGTGTTTGAACTGTGGCTTTTTAAGTTTTTTTAATGTTTCTACTCCTGTATTTTTCAGTTTCTCTTTAACTAGCTTTTATTATTTTTACAATGCAAATAAAATTTTAACATTTTGAAGCAAATGTTAACAGCTGCCTCTCACTCCACCACATACTACCTAAAACATGGATTTAATGTCTTTTTTCTGCCTTATTCTCACCAACATATTGGCATCTATATCACAGATGCTTCCTCCTTAAGAAGCAGAGTGTCATGCCCTTTATACCCAGGAAGGAAGAAAAGGCAATGTACATTTTTGAAAGGTCACTATATGTGCCAGAACTGTTCTAAGACATATAAACATAACCTGGTTAATCTCACCAACCTATAAGCTAAATATTTCTTAATTTTCACTTGGTAGATTTGAAAATGGCAGCACAGATAAGCTACGACTCAAGCGTGTAAGTCAGCCAATAATAACAGATCAAATCAGGATCCAAACCCATGTCTGACTGAGTCAAAAACAAACATGCTTTCCAGTCCTAAACACACAGCTCAAGTCTCTTCTTGCTACTTTCTTAGTGTTTCCAGTTCTGCCTCCCTTCAATACATTCTCCATCAAGAATGGAAATGAGGTAATATCCCTCCTCTGCTTGAAAGCAGTCAGTCAAGCTCCCACTGCATACTGAATCAAATCCAAGCTCATTACTGTGTCCAGCCTCATCGTATGCCACATGATACCACCCCACTCCATTCACCTTCTGCACACCTGATGCAAGCACCTAATTTCAGTACCTTAAACAGGTAAAGCTCTTTCTCAGATCTGGGCCATCACACACATTGTTTCCCCTGTCTAGAAAACCTCTCTATTTTCTTTACAGGGCTTAATTCCTGGACCTTTACTGACCACTCAGTCCAAGTGGGCCCTGTTATTTTCTCCTTATTCTATTCTTTTTCTTTTAACAATAAGTATAATTTTGAATTAGATGCTCATGTTTTTATTCATTTATATCTATCTTCCCCACATGAGCTTCAGAAGCTGAGAATCAAGTCTGTTTGTTGACCAAAGCAACAAAGACACCAAAACAATTCTTGGCTGGTAGAAGATTTTCAAAAAGTATTTACCAAATAAATGAATGAAAGAGTTGGATCTCAGGTCTCACTGACTCCTAATTCACATTCTCGTTGTTGATATGATTTTTTAATATTCATTCAAAAGGTCACTTGTCCTGCCTGGGTTCAATCCTACCATAAATTAGTATTTGCCTTGCTTTCATCTTCAAGAGTGTGTCAATAGTATTATTGAAATACCATTATTCTTTCCTTCTCCATCATTTTCATGAATCCCACGAGGTTCATCTGAGCTAAGCACATGGCTGCCATATATCTAAAAACACTGGGGTTCTTTTAGGTAAGAAGAAGATAGGAATGACCATTTGGATGGTCAAAAAATAGACCACTTCTTGCCATGGACCAAGAGAATAAAAGCCCACAGACCTGTGCCTGCAAAAATCTATTCACAATTTCTCCCTAAAAGTACAGACTTCTGTAAAATCTGAACAAACAAACAAAACTAGAAAAATCTTTCTACCAGAGACTTTGATACTCCCAGTAACTGTTTAACCAGAATTCTTATGCCACTGTTAAGAATCAGTCTTGCTATGAGATAGTCCTCAGTGTACAAATGCAGGGGAGGTGGGGGAGCTAGAAACCACTGCCTTGAACTGACTCTTACTGCACTTTCTCTGAGCCTTAGATACACACCTGTTTTCATGACTTATGTTGCAGTGATAAGTAAGCTACCATCAGTAAATACTTTTTGAAGTAGAGTTAAGCTTACTTTTTTCTTGTTTGTAGCTTTAATCCCATTATTTCTATAACTCTCTGTGATAAAGGAGAGTCATTTAATAACGTGACCATATATGTTGAGAAAAAGAAACTATGGATGTATCTTCTTAACAAATTATATTCACATGAAATAATTATTTTGTGGCTCATGCTTCTAACCCCAGCATGTTGGGAGGCTGACGCAGGTGGATTACTTGAGGTCAGGAGTTTGAGACCAGCCTGGCCAACATAGTGAAACGCTATCTCTACTAAAAATGCAGAAATTATCCAGGCATGGTGGTCAGTAACCCTAGTTACTTGAGGGGCTGGGGTGGGAGAATCGCTTGAACTTGGGAGGCGAAAGTTGCAGTGAGCCAAGGTCATTTTAGATACAGGGAGTACATTTGTACGCTTGTTATGGAGGTATAGCGCACCTAGGTAGTGAGCACAGTACCCAATAGGTAGTGTTTCAACCCACACCCACCTCCCTCTCTCTCCACTCTGGTAGCCCATAGTGTCTCTTTCTCGTGTTTATGATGGTATGTATTCCATGTTTAGTTTCTACTTGTAAATGAGAACATGAGGCATTTGATTTTCTGTTCTTGCGTTAATTCACTTAGGATTATGGCCTCCAGCTCCATCGATGTTACTGCAAAAGACATGATTTTATTTTTTATAGCTGTGTAGTATTCCATGGTATATATCTACCACATTTTCTTTATCCAATTCACCATTGATGAACACCTAGGTTGACTCCATGTCTTTGCTATTGTGAATAGTTCTATGATGAACATAAGAGTGGATGTGTGATTTTGGTATAATGATCAATTTTTTGGGGGGAGGGTATGTATACCCAGTAATGAGATTGATGGGTCAAATGGTAGTTCTTTTTTAAGTTCTTTGAGAAATCTCCACTGCTTTCCACAGTGACTGAACTAATTTTTATTCCCTCCAAAAGTGTATAAGTGTTCCCCTTTCTGCGCAGCCTCATTGGCATCTGTTGTTTTTTGACTTTTTAGTAATAGCCATTCTGACTCGTGTGAGGTCGTATCTCATTGTGGTTTTGATTTACATTTTGATGTAATGATGCTGAGAAATTTTTCCCATGTTTGTTGACTGCTTGTGTGTCTTCTTTTGAGATGCTTGTTCATGGTCTTTGTCATTTTTTAATGGAGTTGTTTTTGCTTGTTGATTGAAGTTCCTTATAGATTCTGGATATTAGACTTTTGTCAGATGTGTAGTTTGCAAATATTTTTCTCCCATTCTGTAGGTTGGCTGTTTGCTCTGTTAATAATTCCTTTTGCTGTGCAGAAGCTCTTTAATTAGGCTTCAGTTGTCAATTTTTGTTTTTGTTGCAATTGTACTTAGCCAAAAATTATTTGTCAAGGTCGATGTTGAGAAGGATATTTCCTAGATTTTCTTCTAGGATTTTTATAGTTTGAGGTCTTCCATTTAAGTCTTTAATTTATCTTGAGTTAATTTTTGCATATGGTGAAAGGTAAGGGTCCAGTTTTGTTCTTCTGCTTACAGGCAACCATCGTAAATGCTCCTCCATCCCCATCTCATCACCAATATCCGCTTAACCCCCTGCTCTCAACTTTAGAGAAAATACAAGCAGCAGAAGTGAACTCTCTCAACTTCAAGCCTTCCTCGTCCACTTGCAAATGTGTCTGCATTCTTCCCCATTTCCCTCCTTTAAGTAGAAAAGATTTAAAGGGCTGGCTTCTTCCTGAATAAAGCCAGTCCCTCTATATGTGCACCACACCCTATTCATTTCCTTCCTGCTTTACAAGGACTTGCTTGCTTCTATCCATTGGCCCCCTTTCTTATGACACTTCTGTTAGTCCTATGGGGCTGCCATAAAAAAGGTACCACAAACTGGGTCGTTTATGAAAACAGAAATTTTACTCTCACTGATCTGGAGGCTGGAACCCTGAAATCAAATGTCCGCAGCGTTGATTTCTTCTGCGTGCTCTGGGAGAATCTGCTCCATGCCTCTCTCCCATTCTCTGGTGGTAGCTGACAGTCCTCTCCATCCCTTGGCTCGCAGCTGTGGCTCTTTTACCCTTGGTGTCTGTTTTCACATGACATTCCCCCTTCATGTATCTGTGTTGTTTCTCTTTTTATAAAGACATCAGTCATATTGGATTAAGGACCCATCCTACTCCAATATGACCTCATCCTAATTTACATTTTAATTATAGTACATCCACAAAGTCCCAATTCCCAAATAAAGCCACATTCACAGGTATCAAGGATTAGGACTTGAACATATCTTTTTTGGAGGGGCAAAATTCAAAACACAAAAATTTCCCATGCTATCCATGTATTCCCCTCAGCCCACAAACATGGTTAAAGCTCTCCAATCTTAAGAAAATAAATACCCTGTTTCCCCAGCCATCTATGACTTTTAAACCAATATCTTTGGCCAACCTCACTTCCTAAATTCAGATTTATTTATCCAGCCACCTATTAGACAGCTCCCCATGGTGGTCTTAGAGTCACTTCATCATCTGTAAGTCATGTGCCAAAAGAAGGCATTACCTTCTCCACGCCTAGTCCTCCTCCTGTATTCCCTGTCTTGAGTAGAACAACAGCCAGCCCATCACCCAGGAGAGAATCCTGGAAACTACCCTAGATTTCTCTCTGTCCTAATCTTGCACAAATATCTGTCAACAAGACCCATCAGCAGTTTACCTCTAAATACCTCCCAAATTCCTTCCCCTGTTCCACAGTACTGCTCTGAGCCCTATTCAAATTTTCTTAAACTATGCAATTGCTTCTTAAACTAGAATCCCTGCCTTCAGTCAGTCCCATTCAAACTGTTTCCCACAATGATTTTAGATACTACATTAAAGACAACTGTGTCCTGGAGAGCAGCAAGAACAATGCTCACTTAGAAGATTTGACACTTACTCCCTGTTTGTTACTTTTGTAAACTACTGTAAGATTTAGGAGGAAAAAATCCAAGGAGAGTATGAAGATCTGCATCCGGGGCAGTAGGGCAGGGAGAGAGCTAGTCAGATTTCATCTTACCAGACATCAAACTTTGCCTGTTGCTTTAGGAGAGTTACACTCTCTGAGCATCAGATGATATCACCACATTGCTGAGTTGCCGTTGAGTATTTTTGGATAATATATAAAGTCCCTTTCATGATGAGGAGAGGTTGTACTTTGTAAAAGCTCAGTAAAATATAACTATTATAATTACAGAGTTATTTTTAAATTATCAATCTAAGTTGTCGGTCTTTAGAGCTCTTCAGTGGAATCTTTTCTTCTTTAGAATAAGACACAAATGTGTCAACACAATACAGCACAAGGCACTGTGTCACTGGGTCCTGGCTACTTTTTCAAGCCCATCTTGCCTTGCTTCTCCATGATCTCACCCAAAGGCAATTCTCAAAGTATATTAAGCTCTTGCCGTGAAAAACTCACTTCACCACAACCCAGTCAAATCAAGCCTCTACTCCCAGGCATTTTTCTTTTCACCTTTCAGACCCAAACCAGTGTCCCCTCTTCCAGACCTTCCTGGATCACACTACCCATGTCTGACTTAGGAGACCCTCCTCTGTGTCCAACCCTCTCCAAGTGAGGTATAAACATCTACTTACTCACATCTTCCTAATTCTGCTATGCACTCCTTGAAGCAAAAAAAAAAAAAAAAAAAAAAAAAAAAAAGACCTATTCATGAACACCACCTTATGGGATTCTAAAGGTTTACATTTAATTAGAAACCTGTGGCATTGAAACTCTGGAAAGAAGCCATTTACCTTATAGAGCTGAAATTGGTGCATGAACCTGCAAAGCAGTATACAGGGCTAAGGAATGACTAGCTATCAAGAATAGTGGTTAAATTCTCCAAGTATCTCCATCAGACCACTTCCCATCATTCTGTCATATAGACAACTGGTGTTATATTTATCAACAAGATTCAAATGCAGCTTAGACCTCCCTTTCTCCCATCATCATCGTTTCCCTTCACCCCACCTGCTCTTACACAGTTGAGCTGGAGCTGTGAGTACTGTGAGGATTGAGCAACCACAGCCAGCAGGCAATTTTTTTTTTTTTTTTTTTTTGACACAGGGTCTCACTCTGTCGCCAGGCTGGAGTGCAGTGGCACAATCTTGGCTCACAGCAACCTCCAGCTCCCTGGTTCAAGCCATTCCCCTGCCTCAGCTGCCCAAATAGTTGAGACTACAGGCACGCACCTCCAAGCCCAGCAAATTTTTGTATTTTCAGTTGAGATAGAGTTTCACCATGTTGGCCAGGATGGGTTCCATCTCCTTACCTTGTCATCCACCCACCTCGGCCTTCCAAACTGCTGAGATTACAGGCGTGAGTCGATGCACCCAGCTGGCAATCTTAAAAACTGGCCCGGTATTATATTTGTATTATATTAGAGGAGTAAGCAATGATCCATAGTACCTTACAAAACTTAAAGCAGTTTCTCTTACAAGCTTAAATAATGTGAGCAGGGGTCTAGAGGTCTAGTAGACAGTAACAGTAAGCAAGTATTTAAGAATCCACTGATGGCATAGTTTACCTGAAGCATAGTGTTGTGGAGAGATTACTAAACTGAAAAGTAGGAAGCCTGAATTGCATTCCTGATTCTACCATTACTAGCTGAGTGGGAAATATGAGACAATCATTTGACTTTTCTGCTGCTTAGTATTCTTGCTGTAAACTAAGAATCATATTCATGGGCTGCCTTCCTAATTAAGATATTGGGAAGAGCAATGTAATGTATGTGAAAATTTCTTGAAATTCTAAGGTGTTATACAGACCATCGCAGACACATAATACTCATAATACTACTCCTCTAACTTTTTGATATTTACAATTAAATAAAAAGTCTACAAATGCAGAAACAGATATGGAGCTATTTTCTTACTATCAATGTTCAAGTTAACTTTTTCTTTTTAATATTAAATTTAAGAGCAAAAACAAAAGAAAAAGGAAAATAAGTTAGGTGAGATAAGAAGCTAAAACAAAATAAAACAAACCCCCCAAAAAGATACCTGGATTTTGAAAAAAAAAAAAAAAGATATTAAAAATTAAGTTTTTATTAATATTCCCTTTATTGTACACTATAGGCAGAGAATAAGTCTGAACAAAAAGAAGAAATAAAAAAGCCCTGTACTTTAGACTAAATCATAACAGTAACTAGAATTTTAGAAAATTATAGTAGACACATGGAGAAATCAGACAATTATGTAGTAACTGACATTAGTAATAGTTTTTCTTTTCTAAAAGTTTTTTGTGGCCAGGAGAAGTGGCTCATGCCTGTAATCCCAGCACTTTGGGAGGCCAAGGCCGGTGGATCACTTGAGGTCAGGAGTTTGAGACCAGCTTGGCCAACATGGTAAAACCCCATCTCTACTAAAAATACAAAAATTAGCCAAGTGTGGTGATAGGTGCCTGTAGTTGCAGCTACTTGGGAGGCTGACATGGGAGAATATTTGAACCTGAGAGGTAGAGGTTGAGTCAGCCTGAGATCATGCCACTGCAGAGGGAGACTCCGTCTCAAAAAAAAAACCTGGTCTAACCTGTTTTTATTTTTGTTTTAGTTTTAATTTACTGTACTTGAATGAACATGAAAAGACATACTTAGTATACTCAGGTATACTTGGCTAAAGCCTGGAAGAGAATATACAAAACTGAAAATGTCTCTCATGTTGGTAAACTAGACTGACATACTGTTAACTTTTCTCTAAAATTGGACTGTTGTCTTTATTTTTTTAATTGGAATGAAATTGAATTGATAAAACTTTTTTTAAGAAAAGAAATGTTACTACTTTCAAATATATATAGTAACTTCCACTGCCAACTAAAGAAGTATTGCCAAGTACAAATGCCTGTTAAGTCCTTTAAAAAAAATACATGCTCTCTGAATTATAACTGTCATATAATTTTGTTCATTCATAAGTAGTTCTTCTTGTGATCTTGAAGACTTGACTTTATTAAGTACTCTTATTATTGTCAGTATAATCATATTTATATCATAATTTTCTTCACAAGTTCTTCATTTCTAGTATAAAAGTTAACTAAACTTTAGCATTTATCAAATAATCATACAAACTATATTTTAAACTCATCCATAGATTAGAGCTTCTTGAATGTAGGAATCATGATTTATTTGTCTTTCTATCTCCCAAACACCGAGGATATAGAGTAAATGCAGTGAATATTATAAAGTCGTAAATGCCTTCTGTATTTTTTCCCAATTGTAATGGACCATTCCTTTTACATTATCAGAAAACCATAAAGACTAAAACAGCCAATTACAGAATTTTAGTATTTAAATCAATTGCAACTGAAAACAAGTAAATCTGTTATGTTTAACGTATAAAGAACTATTCATGTGCTTTATACATTATAATATAAATGGTAAGCATATAATTCCAAACATAAATGGTAAGCAACAATTTAATTTCATTCAATAAGCATGTCAGACAGGTTGACAGTGAACAAAATAAAGTTGGAAATGCAAGAATGACCAAGACATTGTCGTTATCTTTCAAAAACTTAAACTATGGAGGAAATAGACAAATCTAAAACAGTTATGAAACTGTTCCTATGGGTAAGTCTGGTGTTCCAGATCTCCTGGTATAGTGACTAAAATTGACCATTCTCACTTTCCTTTTGATATCCTTTTGATGTACTTACTGACAAGAAGTACAGCCTTTGACCAGATTCCTCTCCTCCAAACACTTCTGGGAATTCCTGAGAAAAGATTTTGTCTTGCCTAAATCTCACTCGGTCATCTCAGTCAACCAACTGACTTTGAATGGCCACTGCACAGGACGCTGCTTGCCCTCTGGAGATCAGCCAACCTCCAGCAGTATCTGCATGCATTGCATCACCTCTCCCCAGCTTGGGCATGGATCCTTCCCTGAATTCCTTGGGATGATGGTTAAGGCTAAGCCTTTTTAAAGGGTTGGGGATAACTGAAAGGGACTGTATTATAGTTCATTCAGGCTGATAAAACAGACTACGGTAAACTGGGTGGCTTATGAACCACAGACGTTTATCACAGTTCTGGAGGCTGGGAAGTCTCAGATCAAGGTGGTGGCAGATTTAGTGTCTAATGAGAGCCTGCTTCCTGTTTTATAGATGCCACCTTCTCACTGTGTCCTCAGATGGCAGAGAAGAGGAAGCTCTTGGGACTCGTATTGATAAGGACACTAATCCCATTCATGAGGGCTTCACCCTCCCGACCTCATCTAATCCTAATTATCTTCCAAAGACCCCCACCTTATAATGACATTACCCTGGGGATTAGGATTTCAACATATAAATTTGGGGGTGGAGTGGGGAGGGGACAAAAACATTCAGACAAGGGCAGACTGCAAAACAGAAAACTCAAGCTCAGGCGTAAGCTGCAGACTCTCCCAGATCCTGCTCTGCCCTCCCTACCTGGCTCTCTCTGCAGGGGATTGGTGTATGGACCACATGCTTGGCTCCTGTGCCCTCTGGTTCTAACTAGGTTCAGTCAATTGGAGCCCCAGCAGGACTTGGGAGAGAAGAAGAAAATTAGACCAGGACACTTGTCCCCTGGATCCCTTCCTTTGAGGTTTCCTCTGGATGTCTGCATCCCTTCCTCAGAGGTCCCTGTCAGAACCACCTGCTCTACATGGCTCTTTACTTCAGGTTTCAGTAAGCTCACTTCCCCGCCAACTCCGTAGCTGTCCAACTATCCTCAGGTTTCTACATCATCCTTTGTGATTTTCCTCCACTACTTCACATTTGTAAATAGTCTCTTCATTAAAAATCCTTCTCTAAATTTCCAATTCAAGTGTGGCAGCTGTTTTCTGTTGGGAGCCTGACCCAGCCACGATTGCCTGAGAGAACAGCAGCTCTCCCAGACCCACAGGCTTCTGCTGGGACCCCCAGCCTGCCCCTGTGTTTCTGGGAGCAGTTTCCTTCCCTTGAGCAGACCTCTGTTCTTAAAAGCCAAAAAGAAGGAGTTGGTTTCCTCCAACTAAATATAATCTGTAAACATAAAAACTACCTATAAATTGAGCCTTTGGCATCCTTGTACAAAGCTGCTTAGCTTCTCATCATCTTTATATGCATCCACATCTATGCGTACCTCCATCTCAGAGCCAGATATTTGCTTTTCCTTGATATAACCAAGAGACGCATTAGTGTGCTTACAAAAGAAAAAGGGTAAAACTTGGCCCCAAGAAGAATTTAAACTTGGAGCTTAAAGAGAAGAAAGGCAGTTTTTCTCATTTTGGCCCATCAAAGTTGAGCAAAGAGATCTTGGGGCCTGTCCTTGGCAAAGCGCCAGTTGCACATAACTGGATAACTGGTAAGAACGAATCATCCCAGTAAGGCTAGAACAATCTGTAGAAGTATTGAGGAGAACTGCAGCTTCCTAGGCAAATGCCAGGGACAGGCACAGAGCAGCTTCCTGACCCCCAGCAAAAAGATGTTCACCTATAAAAATGCAGCTGGGCCACTAATAGTGAGCATCACCCCCCTACCAGACTTTGGGGGGGCTCAGCTTAGGAAGAGGATAATGATAGCAGACATATGTTCCTTCAACATGAGGTTGTTTTTTCCCCCCTAAAATGGATTCTCACTCTGTCACCCAGGCTGGGGTGCAGCGGTGCGATCTTGGCTCGCTGCAACCTCTGCCTCCTGGATTCAAGCAATTCTTGTGCCTCAGTCTCCCAAGGAGTTGAGATTACAGTGCCCACCACCACTCCTAGCTGATTTTCTTTCTTTTTT